>VXBL01008796.1:1276326-1334956 GCA_013400195.1 Aramus guarauna
AAAAAAAAAAGCAGGGATCTTTTAGCTATTCTAGGAACCATCTGTAAAGGTTAGTTTGCGCAGAGCAGCAGTAAGCCAAAACCTTTATGGGGAAAATATGTGATGATGTAATGTGGTCATCCCAAATGCATGGTTATAAAAACTTTATAGCACACCACACTTTGCAAGGCACTATAAAGATTTTATGGCCATGCATTTGGGATGAGTGCTTTGCTCATGAGTGATGGAGCCACCAGTGAGTTATGCAAGTCTTTGCCAGAGGAGTGGCATAGAACATACCCAATTTTATAGCACTCCACACCGTCTCATGTAGTAACTTGAGGATGGACCCTTTCAGTTTCCTTTTACTTTTTTTTTTCTGTCCCCATTGGAAGAGCAGTGATTAGAAGCTATGTTACATGAGGAGTGGCAGAACTCATTTCCATCAATAGCACCCTTCAGCAGCCATTTATATAATGAAGTTCTGTCAATTCAGTTTGTACAGTTGAAATGTGACTTTCAGATGTTTGTGCTATTGCCACCACCACAGATGTGATGGGCATGTGCTCAGGAGGAGAAAGGAAGACAGCAGTGGCCACTGTCCTGACAGACCTAACATCCCTCTTCCCCTGTAGTCTCCGTACCTCTGTGAACACATTGCAGGATGAAGTCTAAACCATTCCTCTGCCTTCCTTTTGCCAAGTTCTGTGCTTTGGGGAGTTTGTGTATATCAATTTATCGAGCTAATATACAGCACAGTACCTATGATAAAATTGCCCCTGTACAAATTTAGACCCCATAGCTACACAGTGACCTTGTGTCAGAAGACAATTAATCTCTGCCCTCTTCCCCCACTTTCACTGGGCAATGTTATTCACAGCCACTTCCTCAGAGACCTACTTGAAAGGAAATGCTGCTAAATATACCCAGGAATTCATCTCACATGTTAAAAGGGAACCTGGACCCACCTTCAAAGAAGTACTTGGGAAGTTAGCCAGTCTGGAGGCCACCATGGAGAGTCTGCAACTGATTATTTCAAGCAAACAAAACTAAACCTCTAGAATTCAAAGCAGGTCGGATTTTCTGAAATTACTTCATTTATTCTTTTATGCTTGTATGTTGTATTTGTCTCTCTTATGTGCAAGCATACTGGTGGGCTTCTCTGGGGGCCAGAATTCAGGATGCATTTTGCTGTTTCTTCCATGCATCCTTAGGTACAGGCAATTTGGCAAAGAACTAGTCTGTACACATCAGTCAAGCTGGCCATTGTGAATGGGGAAATTCATCAGCCAAACAAGGTCTACCACATCCTTTTTTCAAAAATTGGGTTTACTTGATTTTTAAGAGTTTTATATTCTTTCTTCTCAAGAGTCTGGTCAAACCATTCACCAATAAAGAAAGACTATTTTGAATTGCATGCACTTCCTGTCTTATCACTCTCTTTCACTGCTGAAGTACTACTGCTGGGATCTCCTATGAGTTCTATTATTGCAGAATACAGGGGATTTGCTTGGTAAAAATAGTTATTTGAAAAAAACGTTGCAGCAAGCACACTTTTTCTACATCTATAATATATGTGTTGCTGTATGTATATATGCACAAAACATATTTTAGTGCGTCAAGTAAGGAAATAAAGTGCAGAAGAGTTTGAACAGCAAATGTTCTTTAACCTACAGAGGGATGGGAGGGTATACTCATCAAATGGGGTGTATATTCTATATCAAGATTAGAGGGGACTAGAAAAGAGTACAAAAAGAGTACAAAAGAACAAGAATAACAGGAAAAACAAGGCAAAGCAGTTCATACTGAGCAAGAATGACATGCAAAATATGAAAAAAAACTAAAGCAGATTAGTTAAGACTGTGTCATATGGGAAGTCTTCTTCTGAAGAGTACAATTTTGATCTGAAAAATACTACACAAAAAAAAAATATGGCATTTCCTCCCACAGACCTGCACCCTATGCATTCTGCTCCAGAGAGGAAAAAAAAAATTCTGCTTTCCACCTCTGTTTACATACCAAAAGCTGCAAAAACACACAGGGAGCTGATTTGTATTTCCTGTTGTCATGCACCAACAGAGCTGTTTAACAGGTTCCAGTCACCTGAGCAAAACTGCAGAAAACATGAGGCTTTACAGATGGCAGCGAAGGTCCGGTTCAAAGACCATAGACTTGCTATGGTATAACTGAAGGCTTAATTTGGCCTGTCGAGCGCTTCATTACTGGCAATTACATGGGACAAGAAAAGAATCCAGTGTGAACTTCAAGCCCAGGTTGCGTTCACAGGGGCTGACAGGTAGGAATAAAATTAAGTGCCTTTTTCATTGCTCACAGAAGATATTTGATATGGAAATAATTTAGAGATGATAGGCATGGAACCCCGCAGTGCCATTTTTAGAATCATTTTTCAGCATAGAGCTGCACTTTAAACTACTGCCAGATAATCAAAGGATTTGGGAGCATCAGATGATACTACTACTACCTGATGCTTTTACCAGAGACCATCAATTTATGTCACTGAAGAGGAGGAAAAGCAAACAAACAAGACAGATGAAAAGATGAACCAATTGCTCTCTCTTTTCACCCACTGACGTGATCTAAGGGAGGCCCTCAGCATCTGGCTTCACAAAATGATGTTAATGGTGTCCAGAGCCACCCACGCTGGCAACGTATGGTTCATCAAATTCTTTGGGAGACGTTCCTGAAAACTGTGAGTATGTCTTGTGCAACACTGAAACCAGTGCTTCTTGCCTCATTTTGGACACTTTCCTGAATGTCTAACTTCCCTCCATTAACAACCTGAAAGCTTCAGCAGTGGGAGACAACTCAATCAGGGATGAAGAAGTAATGTTGGGGAAGACATCCATTAATCACTACTCATACGGCTTCCAGAGCTGCATATAGGCTGTGTATGCGTCTTATTTAGCAGAGCCTAGTGTAAAAAGAGGGAGCCTCTTTCATACAGTTCATTATGGCCCTAGCAGCACCAAAGCTAATTCAACAAAGGCAGCCAGCACATGGGTAAATTGAGCACGTCAATATTTAGAAGCTTAGTCAGAGGGCAAAGGATGGAAGGACACAGAGTCTTTCAGAGGCCTGGGAGAGTCAGTCAGGCTCTTGCATCCATACAGGCACCCTTTCTCAGCAGCTGGCAGTGGGTTCTGCTCTGCTGCTTTGAGGGAAGTTTATCTAGCTTTGCTCGCAGTGAAGCGTGAGATTAGATTAGACAAAATATTCATATGGCTATTTCAAAAACCTTTCTCTATTGCTAAATGACAATGGCTCTGTATGAAGAAGTATGCTGGTCAAATATCAGTGTTTCAGAAGCAAGGAACTGCAGGTGCCTGCAACCTAATTGGAAACATAGGAAGTGAGGAACTCACCGAGTTACAACAGTAACCTTACATGCTTGTTCTGGAGGTCAAAGCAAAGGGCCTGGGTTGGGTTGGATTCTTACCTTAGCATAACTTGAGTGCAAGTTATAAAAAAAACAAACAACTTTTCAGCTGTGCAGACAAGGCTACAGAAAGGCAACAGAGATCCAACACTGAAATCACAAACATGTCTAAGAGCTCCTTCCACAGCTATGTGCATGGTAGTAAATCAATCATCTCTAGGTGCCCAAGCATACAATGACAGGAGGTGAGAGCATCATGTATGCCAACACCCAGAGACTGAGTGCCCACTAACACTTTTTTAAAAAATGGGCATTTAACATTTAACACAAGACTGCTTTTCAAGACCTGTTGGGTATAACACACACACATAGCTCATCACCATGCTTTTATCACTACATGACACAACATGGAGCAGCCCTGACTTGCCACTGGGAGTCTGCAAATACTGTAAAATAGACTGAGCAAATTAAGAACAATACTTAAAGAGACTAACTATTTCTCAAAAAACAAATGGTAAGAGCTTTGATTGTTCAAGCCCCATCTTCTGTCATCAAGCTGGTGGTGAAAAATAAACCTCCAAGCTCTGCAAAGGGATTGGTGGTGCTCAGTGCAAGGCTTCCTTGATGTTCAAGGTGGATGACTTGCCAACCTGCAGTGCAGACCTCTGCCTTTCCACTATCTTTACATGTTAGTTTAAACTGATCATTTTTCTGATAACATCCTGCTTACCTTGCCAATTGAAGAGAGGTTTGTCTATTATTATCTTGCCATTCAGAAATATGCACTTAAAAGAAGAAAGAAGACTGTCAGAACAAAAGGGAGAATGTGTGGAATCAAAATTTGAAAACTTCTGTAAATATTAATCTCATTATTTAAACCAATGTGTTTTATTCCTCTATAAACAAAGTTGAATTAAAATACTGCTAAACTTGCTTGAGCAGGTCTAACATCCTGTGTGTTCTATCTTCTCCTTGTACATGATAAGTAACTGAAAAAGAATAGGAAGATGAGAAAGAGTTAACTACGTGTTACCAAGCTGAGTGATGACACAGTTAGGACAAACTTCAAACTAGCCTGTGAAATCTGAATCCTGTACTGAGTCCAGATTTGAGATGTGGCTGGTCTGGGATCTCCTTTTTGGAGGCTGTGGTGCAGAAAAAGTTATGGAGGATAACAAAGGCAAGTAAGAAAATCAAGCTAATATTTTTTAAAAAGATCAAATGAAAGTTACTTTTAAAAATGGAAAATCTCCCAAATGGGAGGGGTGGAAGGCCTTTTATTTGAGCCAGTTAATCTACTCAGGACTGATGTTCAAGAGCTATAATCTGGCATTAACAGAGCAATGGGCTACATGACCCAAAGCTTTTCTGTTTGCTATGGGCCAGTTTTTTTCCCTCCGCTTGCTAATATAAATGTGCTGAAATTTCAGATTGATGCTGTTGTAACTGAGGAGAAGGGGCCCTGTAATCTGGTCATCTGAGACTCTCCTAGACAAGAGTCATACCTTGAGCTCACATTAACTTGCCACAGCTCTCCCTCCACTGTGGAATGAACTAGACCAAAATGTCACACTCCCCCAGCCCATCCCTCATCAGCTTCCAGCAACAGCGACAAACACCTCCAGTGCCTCCAGGCAGATGGTCCTGAGTTCCCCCCGCCCAGGTTGCTGGGATTGACATGGCTCTCCAAATATCCGCATGGTATTACATAAAACAACCCAAATTTCCAGTGGAATACCAAAGGTGAATTTTGATTTGCCTGCCCCACTTCATCACCATAAATAGTAAAACTTTCTGCTTGGCCCTGTGATCCCTCAGTGGTACAGAAGCAGATATCTCTTCCAGTGTTTCAACAGTATCTCTTTATGAAAGAGAAACGGTCTTAATTTTTTGCTTAACATCAGTGGGTATTGGGCATTAAGAGCAGGTCTTTCATGAGATCATTCAGAAAAATGGTTATATTCATTTTGGAATTAAATATTGTATGAAAACAACAAACAGTGGGCACAGAATTGAACAAAAGAGAATCAAATAGAATTTCTCATTGGCCTGCTGTCCTTCTAATATGCAAATCACCCTGAAATGTGGACAACTAAACAGTAATAGCACTGTGCTTAAAGAAAAGAGTTCGCATTTCAAATACTGCCAACTGAGACAGAAAACATAACCTGGGACATGTGGGCTCTTCCTGGTTTTCTGTTGAAAAGAATCATGAGATCTTTAACTTCTACCCAGTTCCAAGTCATAAAGGAACAGATAAAGTGATTCATTTTGCTGTCTTATCAGAAGGAAAACATTTCCTAACAAATCACAAAGCCAAAGATGAAAGCCCTGAGGCTGTATCTATATCTATATCTATACTAGTAAAGGAAACATGCCAGGGCCTGTTTTCTGGCTCTCAGATCAGCTGGCACAATGCAGCCATGCCTCTTCTACTAAGTTCTCTTCACCTCCACAACAGGGTCATCCAAACTGCCATAGCAAGTACGGTCCCTGGCATGTGCTAAGCCCCACAATATGCCTGGAAACTGTTTGAGAAAATGCTAGTTATTCTGGGCAAAATGAGTGCCAGGGACTACACCAGCAAGTGCCTGGGAATGTTGTGGTGGTGTTTAATTCAGCAGCATAGGTGCAGCCTAAATCTCAATTATCAGAGCTAGATTTAAATCCGTAGAATTAATAGCAAGGCAGAGAGCTAGATCTGGGACTTTTATATATGGGAGTATCTTTAAACTGAGTGTCTGACCCATTATGAAAAGGAGACTCACTGTGAAAGTCACAGTAGGATTAAAAATCCTGACGTTTTAGAGATGTTCAGATCTAGGTTATCTGGGTCTGAGATTCTGGTTAAAGTACATCTCAAACTGAAACATTATGCTGACATCAGTCTTGAGTAATGAGTATAAGGTACTTTCCCCCTGTAACCAAACTGTAAATATTAATGCTAAGAGACTATTTTTACACTGTTGCTTCGGTACAATGAACTGATGATGCAGAATTTATTGTACCTGGAGAACTGCCTCTGAAAATCTTAAAAGAAGCATGAAACTGACCTTAAATAGCTTCTTGCTTATGAATGATAATACCACCAAGTCCTTGTATCCTGGTCTGCAAGATTACAGAGGCAGACTGAAGCACATAACACCAGCACAGTATTATTGCAAACCACCTCTGATTAGGTAGTCCAGTCTACATCCAAACATTTAATCAAATGCTGAGCAAAAGATCAAAGGGAATTAGATATGTATAGCTCTGAAAGGGAGGCCAGATTTCTTTCCTTTTTACCTTCTGTGATCCCCAATTCTTTTTAAACCAGTAGGAATTCTAGAAGACTCTTGCCAGCAACAAGAGCTGGTTCTGTCTGTGCTCCTGAGCCTCAAAAAGAAGCTGCTCTCAAAGTTCAAAATCTACAGTCCTTATAAATCTGTATATTCACCGTGTTCTTAAAGTTAAACCTGCTCAGTGGGGAAAGCACTTTACCTGACTACTCAAGACAAAAGCAACTCACATGGGGTAAGTAACCAGGAGCGAAGTGAACCGTGGAGCATGGTAGCTGCTAAGCACAGTGCCAGCCAGGGTGCCAGATTTGGTTTTGTCTCTCCTAAGCCCTGTGGCTCCCCTTAATTCCAGGGATGCAGCTACAGCTCATACTGCTCCCACAGCTGTTGCAGTCATGGGCACTGTCCCTGCAACTCCTTCTACTTCTGCAAAAGGTTATGCATGAGCAAAAGGCCGCAAGGCCATCTGTTTCTCCCTTAGGAAAAATGCAATCTCACTTCTCCTTAATGCAATAGCATTAGCATAATCTTTTAGAGACGACTATCAATAAGGGTAGGAGCAAGCACCCCGCCTAAGCCAATATTACACAAGGTAAAAGTAGTGTTTGTGTGATAAAAAGTCCAGAGACAGAACACTAGCTGAAGGACAGACCAAGGTCTCAAGAGTACCGCAGCTGGAAAGCTTAGAAGTCTCATAAAGTTCTTCTCATTCACTGGGATGTCTGAATTACGGACACATTGCCTGCCTTGTTTTTCCTCTCTGCCTATTTGCACTATAAATTCAAGGTCTGAAATTTAAATGGCTACTTGACATGTCTGTTTTAAGCAATTTCACCTCAATGGACTTCTTTTGGCTTTGGTTGTTTACCAAAGCTCTGACCCTTGAACTTTATTTCCTTATTAATCTTATCTTTTACAGAACTCTGCGAGGCTGACATCTGGATCAGTGTCACCAGAGTGACTGAACAAGGTAAACTTAATAATCCAGTCTGTGTTTTTACACATTTACATAGAGGGGTGAAGCAAATGTGGGAGATTGATCTATGTTTGATCTTAAAGGACAGGAGAACAAGTTGTCCTGCTTTTGCTAGATGGAGTCCTACTTTCTCTAAGAGTCCCCTTATCGGAAAATCCTAGAAGTGATATAATAAACATTATTTGAAAGATAAATGAATAGTGTGTTTCAAGGCAACAGCTGTATCCTGGGCTAAATATAAACTTGATAACAAAAGGTTGTTAAATTATTTACTCAAAAGTTATTGGCAGGTTCAAGTAAGTATCTTTAAGCTTCTTTCTATTTATTCTGAAACATTTCTGCCTCTAAATATGCCTCCTCTGCTTCTACTTCACCAATATTGAAATAATCTTGTTTCTGCTCCTGATGACAGCTGACATAAGCAGTGGAAAGAGAGAAAATGTTAGGAATGGTAGTACAGAGGAATGAGGCAACGTTATGCCTCCTTCCTGTCTGTGTTCCTATAGACCTAACTTCTGCTGTCTTCCCATTTACTGAAGGTTAAAATGAGAAAGTCAACACTCATCACCAAAAATAAAGTGTCAAAAAAACAGTGGAAGCTCTCTCTACATTTCTAAGAAATTCAGATTAAGAAGTCAAAGTGGAAGGGCAAGGAGGTACTTTCCTCCAAGGCAAAACTTAAATGTCAGTATAGATTATCAGTGAAAGCTGTGTTATTTTGTGCTCATTCCATTGCCAAAAAAATCCAAGCACAAGCTTAATTATAGTAACAAAAAACATGGATAGAGGATAGGTTTCCAGTGTTATTTTCTTCAGGGAATTGATATAAGCAGTATAAGCAATCTCCCTTTGCTGATAAATCTGCACCTACAGTAGAACATTTTGTCAGTATGGTTATGACAGCAAATCTTTCCCAGTGTTGAGTAAGACCTACTCTGGAAATCAGAGGACAGAGAAATCCTTATTTATTTGCCAAAGAAAGGGCAGAGAAAATACCGTGATCTCTGCTTTTAAGAAATGGTAAGCCCTTACGCCATGTACATGAGTTATATCTGCAATCATTATTCACATATGTTAACACACAACCTCTGCCTTTTCTTCTGTAGCTGTATTCTCTAAATTCAAGGATAGCCCTGTAATCAGGCAGACACCAAGGCCCAGGTTGTGCAGCTCAGAGTTCTACATACTATGCTATAGGCTTATACTGGAGAAGAATCTGGTAATTTCATTTTGCAATAGGCAAAGCAAGGCTAAAACTTATTAACCAGTCGGACAATGCCAAGGCAACCGATCTGGCCATGTTGGTGTCCATCTGCTCTGAGCATGATGATGTAGGTACAAGGGACTGCTATGAAATACTATGTCACAAAATTACAGACAGGAATGTCCTTGTGCTTCATTTTCACCAAGTCGTCTAATGACTGACATTTCCTGGATTAGGCAGCATGGAAGGACTTGATACCATGTCTAAATCACAACTGGGCACTTATTTTTGTAAATTGTGTCATTCCCTATACTCTCACTGAGAATTAGAATCAAAACAGAAATAAAGGACTTGCATAATCAGTACCTAGTTATTTCCAAATAGGCATATAATGGTTCTGCAAATCATTACCATTCATTGGTTTTTATAATCTCTTTCCTAGAGCATTTCCCCATATCCACTAATATATTGCTTTCTAATTGCTACCAGAAACATTGCTTCCACTGTCCACCTCCCCAGTTCTTGTCCATTTTTCTCACCATGTAAGAAAATGTCTCCCAGCCCTCAAGCCCACAAACTACTTCCTTGTAAATCTTCCCTAATTTCCTAATGAGAGCAATGTAGCATAGGAAAGGGAGCTAAAACTGAAAGCCTGCAAAATGCCAAGCTAAAGTCTTCATCCAAAACTAAAAAAGAGCTTTGAGTTTGGGTTCTATTTTTCAAAAACCTCCCGCCTTCAGCTTTTAATTTCCATTTGATTTCCAGTATTTTCTAGTGTGGAAAAATACCCAAGGTCAGAGCCAAAATAAAGCAAGAGCTGGTCATAATGATACGCTCAGCACTTTTGGAAACAGGAAGTCCCAAGAATTTGGGCTTGCAGTTAGCTTAGGTGATTTGAAAACATATTCTTTAGGTGATTATCCAAACTGAACTTTCAATGCTTTTGACATTTAAGCTTTACCAAAATAGATACCTTCATGTTTAACTGGAACCCTAATCAACTCATATGCAGCTTTTTTCATCATTACACAGTATTATGGAATTCACACCAGCTTTTGCCTTTAGAGACACATAGTCTTCCTATATTTCCATAAGAGAGATTAGTGTAAGTGTAAAATTAACTACCCAGTTCTAGCAATTTAACACACATTCCATACAATAAATTGTTGGGCTTCAATCCCACAAACTTTTACACAGCTAAGAAAACCAGTTTCCTTGAATTATATGGAAGATATGAGGTACTTTAAAGCTTCCTCCTGCATGTTTTCAGAACCAGGTTGTTAGCCACACACTAACATATGTTCTTTATAGATTTTATAGGTAAGGAGATGGCCATTTATCACTGACTTTTGCAGTGACAGGATGTCACCCATATTATTTAATTTGCAGTAATATCTTATTTCATGATCTCCCCTTCTCAGGGAGGCTTGTTTTGAATCTCTCATCAGTTTTAAACTAAAGTTCATGTGTTTTAAACAGAAGAACATCTTCCACTGCACTGCCTGCCCCTCCTTGGCACATCCCTGCCCACGGTGAGGCACGAAGGAGCCCAGCACCTTCCCTCCTGGCTGCAGCAGAGCCTAATGTTCCAGTGCAAACTTGTCCATCCTGGGGTGTGAACAGCGACAGGCAGGTGCCATCACATACCTGTCCCAGCGCTTGGCCATTGCTGAGAGCAGGATGTGGAGACAGCCAGACCTCTACCCAGACACAAAGCAACTGCTTTTACCTACATTTGGTGCTCCCATGCCTCAGATGGGTGAGGAACTGCTCCCAGAGCAGAGGAGGGCTTAGCGACAGCAATGCCTTAAACCACCGCAATTAGGTCTGCCCCAGCCAATCCATCACAGCACTGAGCTCCCTCTTTGACAGAATATCATTGTTCTGGAGAGTAAAATAAAAGAAAGCCACACAAACCATGCAATTAGAGCTAAAGTTTTCAAATCTGAGTGAATCTCAAAGCAAAATCTATCAAGGATTATTAGTGCCACCTTACTGCAAGGATTTCTCAGTCACTGCTGTCCTACTTTCTTCTATCCGTTGTCCTGTCTTAATATTTTAGTTTTGCAATTATAAAGCTTTGCCTCATTAACTACATCCCACCTATCAAATCATTTTACCTTCCTGGTACAGTATTTCATCATACTAATTCTATTGTCCTGTAATATATTGCTTACCATCTTTTATCAGATTTGATGGTTTTTACCCTAGTTCCCTGCCTTTCATTTCTATTATGTTACACTGTTTATGCACTGTGCATGTATTTGCATTGTCCTCTGTAGACTATCATCTTGCATACACAGAATATTTAAATGAGAAAAAATTCCAGGACGAGTGGAGTTTACACAAAGTTATTCTACAGATTCAGTAATTTTTGTTGAGTTAATCATACAGCTGTTAATACTTTACAGAATCAATATAATTCCCATAGAAAACACAAAGGAAGACTTGTTGCTTGCCTTGGAAAGTTTTCTTTTAAATTATTCATCAACATTGTATTTAGGATATCCTAAGGATATATTATAATGACATATAGTAAAAAAAATTGCAATTCAATCAGGTGGTTTCTTAGGACCCTCTTACCCAATTGTGCCACTCATATTTCATTCTTCCATTTTTCTTTTATAAATGTCTAGATGATTAGAAAGTGTGCTGGTTTTGGCTGAGATAGAGTTAATTTTCTTCATAGTAGCTAGTATGGGGCTATGTTTTGGATTTGTGCTGAAAACAGTGTTGGTAACAGAGTTTTCGTTACTGCTGAGCAGTGCTTACACAGAGCCAAGGCCTTTTCTGCTTCTCACACCACCCCACCAGTGAGTAGGCTCGGGGTGTGCAAGAAGTTGCAAGGGGACACAGCCAGGACAACTGACCCCAGCTGACCAAAGGGATATCCATACCATATAACACCATGTTCAGTAGATAAAGCTGGGGGAAGAAGGAGGAAGGGGAGGATGTTTCCAGCAATGGCGTTTGTCTTCCCAAGTAACGGTTATGCGTGATGGAGGCCTACTTTCCTGGAGATGGCTGAACACCTGCCTGCCCATGGGAAGTGGTGAATTAATTCCTTGTTTTGCGTTGCTTGTATGTGTGGCTTTTGCTTTACCTATTGAACTGTCTTTACCTCAGCCCATGAGTTTTCTCTTCCAATTGTCTCCCCCATCCCCCATGTGTGGGGCTTAGTTGCCGGCTAGAGTTAAACCACAACAGCAAGAGAATGATTCTTTCTGGAAGCATCTAAAATGTTTCCATACTGCAATGAAATCATGTGGGTTTAAATTATAATCTAGACTAAGTTATTGATATTGTGTTACAGACTACCTAATCACAAAGAAGTAGTAGATGAGGCCTTCTTCAGGCTACTGGAAGATGTCTCACACTCACAGGCCCTTGTCCTCATGAGGGACTTGAACCACCCCAACATCTGCTGGAGGGACAGTACAGCAGGAAAGAAGCAATCCAGGAGGCTTCCAGAGTGCATTTTCCTGACATAGAAGAGAGGCATTGCTGGACCATGTGCATCAGAACATGCTGGGGACCAATTGGCTGGAAAACAGCTTTGCAGAGAAGGATCTTGGGGTCCTGGTGAACAACAAGCTGAACATGAGCTAACAAAGTGCCCTCACAGCAAAGGAAGCCAACAGCCTCCCCAGGCTACATGAGGAAGGTTGACGGAGGTGATCCTTCCCCTCTACTCAGCACTGGTGAGATACATTTGGAGTGCTGGATCCAGCTCTGGGTTCCCTAGTACAAAAGAGACATGGACCTGCTGTATCGAGTCCAATGAAGGGCAACAAAGGCAACTAAATGCCTGGATGTCTGTCAGACAAGGAGAGGCTCAGAGAGCTGGCACTGTTTAGCCTCAAGAAGAGTGATCTTATGCATTAGGTATACAGACATCTGGTGGGGGGAGTAAAGACAACAGAGCCAGACTCTTCTGTGGTGCCCAGTAAAAGGATGTGAGGCATGGGCACACACTGAAATACAAGAAAGCCTATTTAAAAATAAGAAAAAGATTCTTAATTGTAAGAGTGAATGAACACCAGAACAGATTACCCAGAGGGGCTGTAGAGTCACTACCCTTGGAGATATTCAAAACCTGACTGGACACAGCCCTGACCTACTCTAAGTGACCCTGCCCTGAGCAGCAATTTTGGACTAAGCAATCTCCAGAGGTGCATTTCAACCTCAGCCTTTCCCTGTTTCTGTGAACTATCTTTATTTGAATGCTCAGTGAGTAGGATCTAATCAGCCAGCCTTAGGCACCCAATTTGCACTTCCTTCAATGCTCCAGGTGTAAAGGTCAAAGTTCCTTCTCTAATCAATGGAAAGAGGCTAATGTCTCCAGTGGCAAATTTTATCTGACTAAGCATGAAGGGGGATCTAAATTAAAGCACAAGGTTCTTAGCTGAATTACATAGCCTGGAATTCATCCATTGATTTTTCCACTGACCAAAGGCTGCAACTCCAAATAACCTACTGAACAAGGGAATTTGACCAAAGTTCAAGTGTTGCATTTATCGGAGAGTTATTATTCAAATAACTAGAGCTAGTACAAAGGTCTCATCCATGGCTGAGTTTATTGTATCTTACTGCCATTCAGCTGATGCACTGTAATGTCTTACCCTTAAGTAAATTGTGCATGTGTCTGAGTCAGTTCCAAGTATGGAATTACATGATGCAGATGAGCCCATTTAATACCTTCTGTGATCAAAAAGGAAGTCCAAGTCCCCATGCAAACACTCCTGCCTGTGTCATCTTTCCTGCCCGCACCATATTACCTCTAGAGCACATATGAACAAGCAGTAACGAACTCACTAACACAGAAGAAAAAAATGTTTGGTTTTGGGGGTTTGTTTTTAGTTTTTTTCCACTAGATTGATTTTCTACTAGTTGAGTAAGTTTGAATTGACTTGGAGCAAGATCAGACGAAGCACAGAGCCAGCTCAACAGAGAGGTCAGGATTGCAAGGTGAGGAGCTGTAGGAAAAAGGGAGGAAAATGGGACAGAGAGTGAGGGGGTCAAACTGCCCTGGAGGCATCACTAAACCTCCAGACTTGCTCAAGCCCTGTCACACAGCTTTACCCTTAACAACCAGCAATCATAATTCATAACACCCTCAGGCATAAACAGGTGACAAAAATGAGATTCTCAGTCATGGACAAAGAATATGGTATTGAAAAAAAATGAAACTACAATGTGAGTTTTCTTCTTTAAGCACAAGGACAGTGCAGCACAGTGTACACAGGTATTCACATCCAGGGGGACACAGGAGAGCAGATGATCAAGGCTAACACCACTGACAGAACAAGACAGGGCCCCATGTCACATTGACAGCAGAAAAAGGCTGAGCAGGACCAAACAAGAGAGAACTTTTTTGTTCTACAGGAATGGGTTGGCTTGATATACCACGAGAGAAAGAGCCAAAGGCAGAGGAAGAAGATGTTCTAATAGCAGGTGCTTCATTTCAGGCTTGCACTCATTTCCACTGATATTGTTAAACTTTAGACAAAGTCCCACATAATCAAAACAAGTGCTGAGAACAGAATGCTGCACCAGGCAATACGTAGCTCTGGTTTATATCTCCCAGGCCCTCTCACAACAAAAGATTGTCCTTCCTGGTGGTATCATGGCAAAAAAAAAAAAATATATATATATAAAAAAAATAAAGAAATAAAATTTTTCAAGCTAAAAACATGAAATACTGAATAAATTTAAAAAACAAACAGAAAAATACCATGTCTGTTAATTTAATTCTACACAATTTTTTTCATCCCAAATACAAGAGTTGAATCACTAAAGTCAAAGAAATAGAAATGCAAAGTTTAATATGTCATTTTTGTTTCACTGCCCTGCTTAAAAAGAACAGCATATTTTTTAGTGTTTTGTCTATTCTCATTTAAAATGGCCTGGGAAGAAGCTGACAGTTCTCTCCATTTTTCTCTTGATATTCAGCTGTTGTTCTAAACATAAATTGTTCTTTGAACACTTATTTGTCCACTGTGATGAAATACACAATTGTTACTGTTGAATTTTATTAAAAAAATAGCAACTTGTCATTAAATTTTTCACTCTTCTACGATAATCATTGTCTTCCAATTATGTGTTAAGTAAAACTTTTGGAAAAACAGAGCTTTAAAAGTAATTTAAAATAAAGTTTTAGTTTGTAACAATGAAAGCAGCTTTCCCATTCAACAAGGCTGTCACTGAATAACTAACAGCATCTTGATGAGATACATTTTCTTGGGTTTGTATATGCAAAAAAAGCAGTGGATATAGAAGTAGTTTCCAAGCCCATGTGTTTGTTCTGTTTAACTGTTTGAGTGCCCCTGGCATGCCTTTATCTCATGCCAGCCCGTACTCTCCTAGGTAATACACAGGCTTGATTTGGAGGATGATACATGCTTGGGACTAGTCCACAGAGATATTTTGAACACAACAAACTCATCTTGGGGCAGAAGTGAGGTTAGATATGGCAAGAAGAACCACACTGTGAGGGACAGAGACCAGTCCTTGGCCTGTTTCATTAAATACATTAGAAGTGGCCATAGCATCCCTGCAACACTACCAGCCTGCTCAGTGATGGTTGTTTGAAACCTATATAAAACAAATAACTTCACTGCAGTGACCCTTGCAGATCAGCCAGTACCTGTGCCCTATGGCAGACAGTGCAGACATAGAACATAAAGACAATCTCCAGCTAAAACATATGGGTTTTTGGTCTTGACCTTCCTGTTGTTACAATTTATTTAAGCATTTAGTCTAGTATCTGTTGGGGAGAGGGGGTTCCAGCTAAAGTTCACTTTCCTGAATTTATGATTATCAAACAAGAAAACAATCAAGGCAAAGATAGATAAGGCAACTAGAAGTAAGAAAACACCAGATAGCTATAATTATATTTGTTTGCTTGATTAGATTGCAAATAGGTGTTTTTCTCTCACCCAGTAATTCTGTGAAGTGAGTGAATCAATAAAAATAAATAAATGATGGTACGGTAGAAAGGCATTATCTGCAGCATGAGCATGGGAGGGGTGAAATGAACTTATTTAGATAGATGACATCAAACAAGTGCTAACAAAACTTTTAATACCTCTCCTGCATCTTTAGCTATTGGTAATTATGTGCTGCTAGACAGCAGAATCTCAGAATTTTAAAAACATGTTCACAATTTTTAGGATACTTTGGGAATCTATGTTTTAGTTTTCTGTAGTTGTAAATCTAGGTACTCGCATTACAGCCTCAGAGAACCACTGAGAGTTCAGTGCAGTTCTCAGCAGGGTAGCAGGTTTCTTAGACCCTTGGTCATGTCATTTCATGGAAATCTCACTTTGCATTAGGAAAAAGGCTGTACGATTCATTTGTGAAGAGCATAGAAACACCATGCCATGCTCCTTTCCAAAGAAAAGGAGGCAAAAAGAAAGGACTTACAGCAGTAATAACACTTATGAACAACTACTTCGTAAAGCAATCAGGTGAAGGTCTCATGATTTAGGAAATAGTTTTATTCATAATGAAACTATGAGGAATGAGTTTTGATGTCCGTACAGTAATACAGAATAAGCAGGAGAAGGAATTCTTAAAGTGATTACACTTCTGATTTAATTGCTGCAAAAGACCTGGTGAACTAGTTCGCTTGGCTATAACATAAACATGGACAAGTGATTAAGAGCAGCCCTGCAGAGAAGGACTTGGGGGGACTAGTGGATGAAAAGCTTGACATGAGCCAACATTGTGCGCTTGCAGCCCAGAAAGCCAACTGTATCCTGGGCTGCATCAAAAGAAGCGTGACCAGCAGGTCAAGGGAGGTGATTCTGCCCCTCTACTCCACTCTCGTGAGACCCTGCCTGGAGTACTGTGTCCAGTTCTGGGGCCTCCAATGTAAGAAGGACATGGAGCTGTTGGAGCAAGTCCAGAGGAGGGCCACGAAGCTGATCAGAGGGCTGGAGCACCTCTCCTATGAAGACAAACTGAGAGTCAGGGTTGTTCAGCCTGGAGGAGAGAAGGCTTTGGGGACACCTTATTGCAGCCTTTCAATACTTAAAAGGGGCTTATAAGGAAGATTAGGACAGACATTTTAGTAGGGCTTGTAGCGATAGGACAAAGGGTAATGGGTTTAAGCTAAAAGAGGGTAGATTCAGACTAGATATAAGGAAGAAAATTTTTTACACTGAGGGTGGTGAAACACTGGAAAGGCTTGCCCAGAGAGGTGGTAGATGTCCCATCCCTGGAAACATTCAACATTGGACAGGGCTCTGAGCAACCTGATCTAGTTGAAGATGTCCCTGGTCATTGCAAGAGGATTGGACTAGATGGCCTTTATGATTCTGTGATTCTAAGTATAGCTTCTACAGGAGAAGTGTGCAGAGAAAAAGAGCAGTAGATATCACTTTGCATTTGAAATGCAATTTGGGTGACAGCATATACAAAATAATAGACAAGCAGAACTGTCCAGATAATTAAGGACAACAGGCTTGAAAAAGGCAAATTTTAAGAAATTCTGAGAACTGACAGCTAAGATCCAATAAACCTAAAGTTCCTTAAAGAAAAGGAAACTATCTCAGTGCAGAAAATAGAATAAACCTGACAAGGGTAGGTGGGTAAATGATCAGTCCTTCAGTGATCTTAAAAGCAAATCACATAGAAAATGTAAATTAGGCAGAACTGATATAGAGTTCAAAAGAGCATACACAGACAAAAGAAAAAAAGTGCAAAGACTATGGTGCAAAATGAGACACCACAAGCAAGAGAAAACAAGCATAAAACGGCAGCCCAGGGAAGGGTTCCCTGCTGTGTTGTAAGTAGGCATTTATGGTCCAACGTTGCCAAGAAAGAAAAAAATGCCACTCTCATGTCAGGCAGTTAGTGTAACTAGCACCAGTGAGAAAGGAGTAAGAACTCAGATGCAGAAGAGGAAGAACAGACTAGAATATACTTTGATAAATTAACTGTTTTCACACCAGCTGGGCCTAATGAATTCACTCTCATGTGTGAAAAAGAAGTACCTGAACAACCTCAGAAACATTAGCAGTTGTCACTGAGAGTTCATGAAGGATAGAGAGACATTCCAGGAAATAAGGCAAATGCAATGCTGACATTCTTCTTTCTTAGAAAAAAACTGAAGGAAATAATCAGTGTGCGTAAGCCCCTAGAAAATAACAATGAGATAAATAGCAGTCAAGAACAAATCAAGTCAAGATAATCTCCTCTCTTCCTGTGACAGAGTAATGGTTCTCACAGACAGGGGAGAAGCGCTACCTTTGAAATGCTTTGATTTCAGTACGGCTTTTGACACTGCCTCGCATGACTCTCGTGAGCAAGCGCAGATTAGGTGTGCACCTAATGGAAGAGGTGCATCTAATGGATTATCTAGGGGTCTGCCCTGGGTCTTATGCTTGCACAACTTAATGTTTCCACCAGTGTGCCACAGGAAGGGTTGCAAACACACCAGCAGACAGGATTAGAATTCTAATCTAAAGCCTCTTAACAAATACAAAAACTGGTAGGAAGAAAAAAGATGCACTGCAGTCAGGACAAATAAATAAAGGTCTGTGCTTAAGTAGGAATAATCCGCTACGTGAATACAGAGTGTACAATAAACACTTCAGCAGTCACCATGGAAAAAAGGATTTGGTGTTATGAATTACCATCTGAACTTGAGTCAACAATGTCACAAAGTCACCAAAATAGGCAAATAACATGTATAAACTAAAGGCAAATAAGATCTATGAGTATCAGCTGTCAGCACAGAGGTGCGCTTCTGTTAAGCCAGTAGTAGTATAGTAAAGCACAAGTAGAGAATAGGGGAGGACCTTGTCATATCTTCCCATTGGAGGCTTTAAGCATAATTTAGACAAGCACCTGTTGGGAACTGTACAGCCATAACTGATCCTGCCTTTGGGCAGGTGACCAGACTCCGTGGACTTTCAAGGTCCTCCCAGCCTTACCACATATGAGTTCTGTCATCAGTGAAACTCTCCAGAACAGCTTAAAATTGCAGCAGCAGCACTGCTTTCACCAATACTTTGGTAGTGTTAGGAAAGGTGGACAAAAGAGGTCATGAGAGTTGTGGGAAGTCCCGGGGCAGGGGGTGCAGATGAAGGCTTTTCTCTTTCTCTCTCTGCCTGCCCCACTTCCCATCCCACCCCAGCAGACCTCCTTCTTCCTTCCCCAGGAGGGACTAAACCCTGTCATCACCTACATTTCACTCACCCTCCAAAATCCAGTCATGCCAAATGACTCTTCATCTTCCTCTTCCCCCAGAAGCTTCTCTCCCTCTCCCCACTACACAGCCGTTCTACCTCCACTCCCAGCTTTTTGGATGCGTCCCCCTTGCACCTTTCCAAGGTGGGTTGGAAGGGGCTGGCATGGCCCCTGTTGGAAGCATGAGGCAGGGAAGGGAGCAGGGCACCAGGGCAACCTGTGCTGCCCACAGGGGCTCCCCCTTGCACTATCCCAGCAGCAGCAATGGCAGCAGCAGAGGTCTTTTCAGGTGAGGAAAGAACTGAGGAAAGAAGTTGCTCCCTTCAGCACTCTGCTCCTGCAGGCAGCTGCCTACACTGAATTTATAGAAAGCCCATCCTGACTTGTCTGTGGGGGTGATGTACGGCAGTGCCTGCTGCCTAAATAATCTGCATTGTAACAGCTTTGCACCCTTTCCTTTGGTCTTGGGAGCAGCTGATCCCTGTCAGTCCCAACCTCTTGGTTTGCATTTGCTTGGTTTTTTATCATAAAAGAGTTTTAGTCTGCAGCAAAGCCTGTATAATGGACCTCCTGATGCTGTAGACATATTCATTGTACAAAGCAAAACAAACAGAAAGAATCTGAACAAAATCATCAAGAATATGATGCTTCTTTGAAATTATTACTGAAGAAAATCCCAAGGAAAATAAATTAAAATTTCCCAAATTCCTATTTAATGAAATTACATAAATAGTACCTGAAGCAACAAGTACTAGAACAGAGCTGTTAACACTAAAATAAACAGCTTACATGCATTTTATGTACAGAAATTAGAATTCTTTCCATCGTTGCATTCTTGAGTCTTACACACTAATTTAGCTACAATGCAGCAGACCTCACGCTGCAGTAATAGAATATTGATTGTACAATGTTCAGAGACAAAGAACTCATGTTGCTGAACTTTATACACATGCATGTTGTTGCAGCAAGAAATCCACATCAATATTCCTTGCCAAATATATCCAAACACCACTGTGCCTGCTGGTGATTTAATTACAAAATATAGAATTTTTGGTGGGACACAGTCAATTTCACATTAAACTAAAATGTCAGTAATGGAAATGACCTTGAGAAAAGAAAAAGATTAAATGTTTGAACCCAGGAAAGTGTGATGTTCATTTAGTTCTATTTCTTTACTAGTTCATTAATATATAGGAATATACTTCGGAGTTGCCAGGAACTTTTGTAAAGATGAGTAATGTCCCTCATTGTGCATGTAGTGCAGTTTTCACATCCTAAATCAAAATAACTTTCATTTTTGTAGGCCTTCATTGGTTTGAACCCACTGTTAGATGAGGGATAATGCACCAGTGGTCACTATGCATGCATTATTTCTCAGAACAGCTTCCCGATGCACTTCTTCAAAACAAATCAATCATCACACCGGAGTAATCTGAATGTAACACAGGCTGCTTGCCTCACACTCCTTGCTCCCACCTCTCCTACAGGCCACACATCCCACCCCACAGCTGGGGGGCAGCTCCAGCATCCACCGTTGCTCAGTTCCCTGCTTCTGTTTCACTACTGAATCTAATCATCCTCCAGAAGATCCTCTCTTAACTCCTCTGTGGGATTTCCTGACAGCGACATGAATATAATAGCAATATCACATGTATTTTAAGGCAATTTCTATGTAATGGTAGTTACACAAAAATGTATGCATAGTCAAGGGGTTTTTTTTGAGGTTTTGTTTCATTGGTGGTGGTGGAGAGAGGATTAGGCATTTATTCAGCTAGCACTGACAATTCCTAGACAAAATACTGGACTGATGATCTGATCCTCTAAGGCAATTTCCGTAATTCTGTTTTCTCATTTGGAAGAGAATAACATTATTCTATTTTGTTCACTGAGCAATATCCTACCAATGATGTATTATGAACATACATATCCATTGAGCATAGTCTGGGATTGTAAGTTCCTTGAAAAAGTCTTTACACTGTTAAAATCACTGGAAATAACTTCAAGATATGCAGAATACTTGCAGTAAGTCTTTAACTGTGCAATGCACAGAACTTTGTAAGCAAGCAACATATTCTCACAGTTTTGACTCCAGATGTATTTCAGTACCCCATGGAATAGTGTCTGCTGGCAAAATAATAGTATAGAAATAGAGTGAGATCCTGCCCCATCCGTTTATTTCTCTTCTCCCATTATGTTTTTAATGCCCTTTCATCCTGCAAAGACAAATGTTGACTTCTAGGTCACGTGTACTGCTCCCCACCAATTACTATTTCCCACTACAATATACAGCAGAGGAGCAAAAAATATTACAACCTATGTATTTGAAGTCTCCCTGTGTTCCCATTAACTGTTAACTACAAAATTTGACTTATAATTAATGTTAATCTTTTAGAGGAGGAGAGCTCAGTACCATTAACTTCAACTTCAACCTTCCACCAATAAAAAACATTTCCTTTAAAATGTTTATAGTTATTTAGAACCTAAACATGTCTTAATCTTACCTGAGAGGAAAAATATAGTATCTGTCTTTTTGATTGGTATTCATTATAGTCTGCTATGTAATTACCTTAAAAATGTTTACAGAAGATACTGCTTGCAACCAGCTTTGTATCCTTTTGTATTGTCCCTTCAAGGCATTAGTTTCATATACTATAAAGCACAAGAAAAATGCCTTTATTACCCTAACTCATTAGAATGTGCTAAACAGTGCCAAATGAAGAAGCACTTTTCCATAGACAATTATTGTTCATACCTAGTGCAATTTACATTTTGCTGAATAGAAAAAAAAATAAAGTTATCTTTTAAAATTAAGCTTTTGTGAAAAATAAGTTTGATTCTAAACCACGGTGCAGAAAAAGGCTGAAGGCTCTTTAAATTTGCTACTTTGTATTTGCAATCCATTAACCTTCACCAGGACCAGCTTAACTAATCTTGAACATTTTGCAAAAGTGCACCAGCCTTATCTATCGTCTAAGACACCTGCATTCAAAAATAAAAGGACTTCTGCTGGAGGAGCTAATTCCAAAAAATTATCTTCTTGTACTTGGAAATATTTTTTTCAGTGGATGAACAAAAGACACTATTTAATAGAGTTTTCATTTTGTATTTCACATTTTAACAGCTGTCAGGATTCAAAAGACAAATGGACAAACTCCCTCCCAAATTGTTGTTGAGCTACTTCTGAGGGAAGAAAAAGCAGTAGAAGGGCCTATCTGGAGTAGTCCACTTAGGATTTTGTCTAGTGGAAGAGGAAGTCCTGCTGCAATACAGAGAGGTAAGGAGGCTTCACGTAGGATAGTGTCCTTAAACCCACTGAGCCAGATTCTCCAGCACTTGGCTAAGTGAGGGGATACCTTCTTTCACTGATCCAAACCATTGTACCTGAAAAAAATTACTTCCGATAAATAGCAAGCTATCTCTTTTCACATCTCCCTGTGGGGAGTACAGAAAGAAGAAGTTGTAGGACAAGAGTTTTAGTCTCAACATGGTGTATTGGGTTTGCATGGCAAGGTTTTGTTAGTGAGGGGGGCTACAGGGGAGACTTCTGTGAGAAGCTGCTAAAAGCTACCCCCATGTCTGACAGAGCCAATGCCAGCCAGCTCCAAAATGGAACCACCGCTGCCCAAGGCCAAGCCCATCAGCAACAGTGGTAGCACCTCTGAGGTAACATAGTTAAGGGGGGGGGAGGCACCCGCAGGGGGAGGAAACCAGCAGCAATTGCAGCCAGGAAGAGTGAGATGTGAGAGAAACAACTCTGCAGACACCAAGGTCAGTGCAGAAGGGGGAGGAGGTGCTCCAGGTGCCGGAGCAGATATTCCCCTATAGCCCATGGAGAAAACCATGGTGAGGCAGGCTGTCCCCCCTGCAGCGCATGGAGGTCTATGGTAGAGCAGATATCTACCTGCAGCCCATGGAAGACCCCATGTCAGAGCAAGTAGAGGCACCCAAAGGAGGCGGTGACCCCATGGGAAGCCCATGCTGGATCAGGCTCCTGGCAGGACCTGTGGCCCGGTAGAGAGAGGAGCCCAGGCTGGGGCAGATTTGCTGGCAGGACTTGTGACCTCAGGGGGGACCCATGCTGGATCAGTGTGTTCTTGAAGGTCTGCACCCTGTGGCGGGGACCCACTCTGGAACAGTTCATGAAGAACTGTAGCTCATGGGAAGGACTCACATTGGAGAAGTTGGTGGAGGACTGTCTGCTGTGGGAGGGACCCCATGATGGAGCAGAGAAAGCGTGTGAGGAGTCCTCTCCCTGACGAGGAAGGAGCGGCAGAGACATGTGATGAACTGACCACAACTCCCATTCCCTGTCTCCCTGTGCTGCTCAGGGGGAGGAGACAGAGAAAATTGGGAGTGAAGCTAAGCCCGGGAAAAAGGGAGGGGTGGGAGGAAGGTGCTTTTAAGATTTGGGTTTATTTCTTATTACCCTACTCTGATTTGATTGGTAATAAATTAAATTAATTTTCCCCAAGTTGAGTCTGTTTTGCCTATGCTGGTAATTGGTGAGTGATCTCTCCCTGCCCTTATCTCAACCCATGAGCCTTTCACTATATTTTCTCTCCCCTGTCCAGCTGAGGCGGGGAGTGATAGAGCAGCTTTGGTGGGCACCTAGCCTCCAGCCAGGGTCAACCCACCACACATGGCCAGATTTCTGAGCCATTTCCCCCACATGCACATGGTCCACTGAGCCCAGCATTTGTTGTCTGGCCTCTTCTCCAGCACAGAGAAGAGGTCTCTCTGAAAGATTCTTGTGTTTGCACAGGCAGAGTTCAGGGGTTGAAAGACGAGGATCATAAGACTTCAGTAAAAGGAACAGAGCAAAGTCACCATCCTTGCATAGTGCATGTGAAATCAATGAACTTTGTCCCGATAAGAATGACAAAAGCTGTAGAAGGCTCTGGGAACACTCTGAGTCAAGGAGTTCTGCAAAAATATAAAATAAGTAATGAAACAGCTTTCTGTGTCACAGAAACAATGGCTGCAGTGCAGATGACAGAAGAACCAGACAGATTAAATTTCAGAACTCTTTAGGTTCAGTAAAAACCAGCAATTCACAAATAAATACAGCACATACCCAAGGANTGGATCAGGCTCCTGGCAGGACCTGTGGCCCGGTAGAGAGAGGAGCCCAGGCTGGAGCAGATTTGCTGGCAGGACTTGTGACCTCAGGGGGGACCCATGCTGGATCAGTGTGTTCTTGAAGGTCTGCACCCTGTGGCGGGGACCCACTCTGGAACAGTTCATGAAGAACTGTAGCTCATGGGAAGGACTCACATTGGAGAAGTTGGTGGAGGACTGTCTGCTGTGGGAGGGACCCCATGATGGAGCAGAGAAAGTGTGTGAGGAGTCCTCTCCCTGACGAGGAAGGAGCAGCAGAGACATGTGATGAACTGACCACAACTCCCATTCCCTGTCTCCCTGTGCTGCTCAGGGGGAGGAGACAGAGAAAATTGGGAGTGAAGCTAAGCCCGGGAAAAAGGGAGGGGTGGGAGGAAGGTGCTTTTAAGATTTGGGTTTATTTCTTATTACCCTACTCTGATTTGATTGGTAATAATTTAAATTAATTTTCCCCAAGTTGAGTCTGTTTTGCCTATGCTGGTAATTGGTGAGTGATCTCTCCCTGCCCTTATCTCAACCCATGAGCCTTTCACTATATTTTCTCTCCCCTGTCCGGCTGAGGCGGGGAGTGATAGAGCAGCTTTGGTGGGCACCTAGCCTCCAGCCAGGGTCAACCCACCACACATGGCCAGATTTCTGAGCCATTTCCCCCACATGCACATGGTCCACTGAGCCCAGCATTTGTTGTCTGGCCTCTTCTCCAGCACAGAGAAGAGGTCTCTCTGAAAGATTCTTGTGTTTGCACAGGCAGAGTTCAGGGGTTGAAAGACGAGGATCATAAGACTTCAGTAAAAGGAACAGAGCAAAGTCACCATCCTTGCATAGTGCATGTGAAATCAATGAACTTTGTCCCGATAAGAATGACAAAAGCTCTGGGAACACTCTGAGTCAAGGAGTTCTGCAAAAATATAAAATAAGTAATGAAACAGCTTTCTGTGTCACAGAAACAATGGCTGCAGTGCAGATGACAGAAGAACCAGACAGATTAAATTTCAGAACTCTTTAGGTTCAGTAAAAACCAGCAATTCACAAATAAATACAGCACATACCCAAGGAGCTGAGATGCTGTGACAGGATGCTTCTTGAGGACTTCCAAAGCAGGGAGATGTTATTCACACTGGGAAACAGTTGCTTTTAGCTACATCTCAAACAAAAGAAAAGAAAATTATGAATCTGCAGTGTTAAATATCAAGTCAGCTATGATGGCATCATCAGAACTGAAAGTCCAGTGAACTAACAATATTCTTCAACATATGATCAGTTGTAAGGGTCTTTTATTGAAAGTCTGAGATCGAAACCAATGTGGCATGGAAATCATTGTGTTCAGAGAGCGCTGGCTCATCCCTACAGATGCTCTTCCTGCACTAAGGTATCTGAGAAGTTGCTTACATTTTCCAGTGTGGTTTCTCCCAGAGCCACATTGATCCTTTTTGTATTGGACGGATATCTGTATCATCTCCAGAAGGTCAGACAAAAGAGAAACTCTGACATTAGAGGAGACCACAATTTATGTGAGGGAAGACAGAAAAAGAAGACCAAAGAAACATGTGCTAAGAGATGCCTGTGTCTGCTGAGGTATTACTGTCTTTTCAGTGACAAACAAAGCCTTCTGCAGTTAGTTTATGAATAGAACAAAGAAAGTAATTGAGGTAAACCTAAGAGATGAGCAGGCTGGATTTAGACCCAAAAGATTATGTGTCAATCACATTTTTGGTCTAAAAATAAATACGGGAGAGAATGTCCAATAGCAATAAGCATATGCCACAAATGCCAAAGATTTAAAAAAATATTTGGCAGCCTGTGCTGCAATTGACTCTGGACCCTTTTAAAGTAAAATAGTGTGCCAATAAAAACAATTACCATCATCAGGGTTTTATGTTAAGGTGCAGTTTGTGTGGTCAAAGAAAATGCAACTTGATCATTTTTAAAATGGTGTCAAACAAGGGTGCATTTCAGTGTTGCACTGACAGTAGCTGCACTGTTGGAACAAGCATCTACACAGGGTAGGCAGATACAAGACTGGTACTGCCTATCTTAACTGCACATTAGAAGAATTAGATTTTAAATAAAAAGATTGCTCTTCCCACTAAGAGAAGAGCTGATTTCCAATCTGCAGTCAAAAAAAGAAAAAAAGTTAGGGTCAAAGCTATGACAAAATTTAATTTAAAAGGTCCACAAAGATTCACGAGAGCACATTTTCCCCTCTCCTCGTTCCCTGAGTGGACATTTTGCCAGGTCCCTAGCAGTTTAACCCAAATTAGCCTCCTCCCTCCTTTGGCACAGGAGAGGGCAGCTCCTTCGCCCTAAGTCCCCTCACCTGGAAGACAGGCCTACTCCTGGCCCAGCTCTTCCACTGCAACATCCTCTCCCAAGATAAAGTGCTCCATTAAGACAAACCCTTATAACAGAAGAAATCAGATTACATATTTTGAAAGTGACAGGAATTTTTTTTTTTTCCCCCAGAAAGGAAAAACATTACTAATTGGTAAGTCCAAACTACAGGCCCTCAATGCTACTTCCAATTAAACATACTGATGTGAAGCCTGGAAATCTACCCATGCACAAGAAGGCATCAAAATGCCTTCAGAAGCACATAAATCAGGAAAATACCAGGCAAGTAGGAAATTTATTTTTAATGAATGTTATAGCTGGCCACAGAGTTCAACAGCTCTCTATTTCCAAAGGTATCTAGAAGGAAAACGCCTGGGACATGTTAAAAACAAACGCAGAGTCTGTCAATGGCAGTGTATCACTGGGCAGATAAAGGGACGTTGAGGAGGTTGATGGACGGTCATCTGTTAAACAGGGCATTGAGAGGAAACACAACTGTTTTAACAACAGATAACAGCAAAAGGATGCAGAAGAGCCAACCAGCCTAGACAGTGTAGGCAGAGCTCTGCCTGTGCTTAAAGCAATGTTTGGCCATGCAGGAAAGATTCAGAACTGCCTATTGGCATTTAGGATAAATGAAGATTTAATTCATCACATTGCAGTAATTGATGCAATACACTGACTTGTAGTCAATTCTAGGAAGCTTCTGGGTGTAGTTTGTAATGAAACCACTGAAAAATGGAATTCAGGAGTAGTCAAAGGGAGAATACTTGAGCAGACAATCTACTCTTATGTCTGAGGAGACTGGAGCAAACGAATTCCAGCCTCATGAGATGTAATAGAAATTCCATTAATTTCAAAAGCATCCAATTGTCTTACAGTTGCAAAGAGGTCCCCTAGGGACAGAAACAGAAATAGGGCTCTGAATAAACAACTCAAGATCATTTTTCCTTTTTTTTTTTTTTTTTATTTTAATCACCAAATCCTTTAGTCATGCAAAATACCACTTGCAACTTAACACAATTCCTTACTAAGGAAAGCAGTCCTCACGCTTTAAATATTTTCAAAACATAGCACTCTAAAATAATCAAGATTCACTTTTGAAGCAAATCTCTGCATATTATCTGATATATACTAACATTAAATTAATGATATTGCAGTTCTTAATTATTTGGAACAATTTTAGAAAAAAAATATTTTCTATGCAATGCTATCCTTCCTACTTTTGTGTGTTTTTTCTATAGGTCTGCATAAAAAAGGACTGCAAATAGAACACTGAACTGACATCTTTACTGAACAATTATTTTCATGTGTTCTTGCAAATGTTGTAGATGTATATTTTTATTATGGATTTCAGTAGGTTTTGATCTCTTTTTATTAGCAACTTATTTGAATGACACATTCATAAAAAAAAGCATTTTTTCTAGTTTTGCAGATTGCGCAAATTTAAAGATAATGTATTCTGTACCAAGTCCTCAATAAGATAAAACATATAATGACATTATACAATAATTTGGCAGTGTGTTTCATGCCTCATTTGGTAGAAAACTCATTAGACTAGTGCAAACCATGTTTTAATGCAATAGGTTGAGACTTCTTTCCCAACTATCTTGAGTCCCTGTCTATTTTCTGTACTTTCATGCTCGAGTTAATAAATTGCACACTTTTAACTCTTCGGTTTGCTCTGGTCTCCATTACATACCATTTATTGATAGCTCTATATTTTGAGAGAGAATGAAGAGATGAAAAGCAAATTATCCCCTTGGGCTCATGGAATGAATTTTGCCTTCATATAATCTATATTCTCACGGGGCATTATATTTTATTGAGCTCTCAATTTGTGGCAAGAACATTCACTGAAACACGGATATATCAATAGAGAAGAACACTGAAGAGCAAACACTGAAGTTTGAAACCCAGAGTTTTAGCCATGTTTTTAGATGTGATCGCTGAAATCAGTTGGAAGATCTGCTGCTAGGATATAGTGTGTTCTAACATCAGATGTAAATAGATTGCTAAAATGCTTATAAAGTATAAAATTACATTATCGCTGATCAATTATGTGGGGCGTATGCATGCATACATATGTATGCATGTGCAGCACTACCTGTCCTACACTAGGTTTCTCGGTTAACTGAGTGACTATCCAACGAGTGGTAACTCAGGAGTGGGTCCTGCAGCAACACTGTCTTGCAGGCTCCAAGACACCTAAGATACAAGTGTGCCATGGCCCTGGCTCCAATGTTCAGAGAACTTACTGAGTCTAGACCTGAAAGTACATACAGTAATCAGCATAACAGCATTGAAATCTTATTTAGGTCATCCAAGAAGAGTGCAGTCAGCAACATATTATTTATGATGACAAAGCAAGAGCTGATAGGACTGTGGTTGCATCATGCACATAATAAGAGGTGGAAAACACCAATTCTAATCTTGCAATGTAATTATTTGGGAAGAAATTTTGAAATTTTTGGAAGAGGATAAATTTACAGTCTCAAGGACTCAGCTATGTTAGAGGATCTACAACATACAGAATAAAAGCCTCTCTGAGATTACATTTTTTTCTAAAACTACATCCCTAGATAGGATCATAGGATCAGATAATCACAGAATATTTGAGATTGGAAGGGACTTCTGGAGGTCATGTGGTCTAACACCCTGCTACAGCAGGCTTACCTAAAGCAGGCTGCCCAGATCCATGTCCAGATTGCTTTTGAATATCTCCAAGGACGAAGAGTCCACAACCTCTCTGGGAAACCTGTGCCAGAGCTCAGTCAATTATCATGGGATAACTTGAGCTGGATGGAGGTGTTGTCCCGCTGGCTGAATAGGGAAAAGCCTTTTCCTCATATCCCATCTGAACCTCCCTTGCTTCTTTTAGCCAATAGCCCTTGTCTAACTCTCTCTTCTCAACAACCTCCCCATAGGTACTGGGGGGCTGATGTTAGTCCACCCAGAGCTGTCTCCTCCTGAGGCCAAGGCAGGCCCAGTCCCCCAGCCTCTCCTCGCAGGGCAACCCATTTCTAGAGGTTATTGACTATGCAGTTGTCCCCACTGAATTTCATAAAGGTCCTGTTGGCCTGTTCCTCCAGCCTGTCTTGGTCCCTGTGAATGGCAGCCCTGCCCTTGAGCTCATCAACTGATCCCGCCATTTGCTGTCACCTGCAGACTTGGCAAAAGTCAATTCCATCATCTCCAGATCACTGATAAAGATATTACATGGCACAGGTCCCAGGACAGACCCCATTTGTTACCAGCCCCCAGGCAAATTACAATCCATTAACCACCACCCTCCAGTTGTGCAAATTGTCCCACCACATCTCAACTACACCAACAGCAGTGCAGGTTTGTGACAGCATATAGTGCTCAAGATCCTCCTGCTTGTTTCTCTGGCTATGTGCATTTGTGTACATACAGTTAAGGGGGTGTTCCCCTACATAAATTCTGGAGCAGCCACTGGACCCCTACAGCCACTGGAATCTCTCTTATTGCAACTCTTTGACAAGGGTGGAACAAGTAATCTGCATCTCACTCCATCCCAGAGAAGTACTGAGAAAGTTTTATGAGGATAAGTATATGTAATTATCTCCACTGATTTTACCAGGATTTGATATGTCACCGCTTCTGATGCAAGTTGTACTTTTGCCTTGGGTTCACATGTACACAGTACACATTACTGTCAGCTATTAGTGAGATTATTGTAAACAAAAGGTGCTGTCACAACAGCAGAACTAGAGAAACAAAATTATAGCAGTAATTTATAGGTCAATAAATATCACAGTTGAAGGAAAAGGAAAATGAGCTTGTCTATAAAAATTAGAGTTCAAGCAATAATGTAAACATGCTTAGAGGTGATAGCCAGGAAATAATTTCACTTTGTGTCTGTGATACCACCTGCACTCTTTTTGTTAATCATTTCAGAACAAAAGCACACAGCTACATAAAAAAAATAAATAAATAAATAAATAAAAATTATCTGACAAAGCAATACTTCCTTCTTCTTTCCTTGAAGAATACGTGTCTCCCAGGACAGAATCATTCAGTTCTGGATCAGTTAAAAATTTCTGAGATATACAGATATTTAATGATCCAAAAATCTAGTGGTTCTGCTAGGCATTGTCTTTCCACATCACCAGAATTCTTCTGGCTTCTTTGTCTTCAAATTCCAGTATTCTGGTTCTCCCACATCATGAATCATAGAATCATGGAATCGTAGAATCATAGAATCATAGCATCACAGAATCATAGAATGGTTTGGGTTGGAAGGGACCTTAAAGACCATTCAATTCCAAACCCCCTGCCATGGGCAGGGACACCATCCACTAGACCAGGTTGCCCAAAGCCCCATCCAACCTGGCCTTGAACACTTCCAGGGATGAGGCTTTCACAACCTTTCTGAGCAACCTGTTCCAGTGCCTCACCACCCTCACAGTAAAGAACTTCTTTCTAACATCTAATCTAAATCTATCTTCTTTTAGTTTAAACCCATTACCCCTTGCCCTATCACTACACTCCCTGATAAACAATCCTTCCCCATCTTTCCTGTAGGTCTCCTTTAGGTACTGGAAGGCCGCAATTAAGTCTCCCCGGAGCCTTCTCTTCTTCATGGTGAACAATCCCAGCTCCCTCAGCCTGTCCTCATATGGTGCTCCAGCCCTCTGACCATCTTTGTGGCCTTCCTCTGGACTCACTCCAACAGCTCCATGTCTTTCTTATGTTGGGGCCCCCAGAGCTGGACACAGTACACCAGGTGGGGTCTCATGAGAGCAGAGTAGAGGGATAAAGTCACCTCCCTTGACCTGCTGGCCACACTGTTTTTGATGCAGCCCAGGGCAGAGTTGGCTTTCTGGGCTGCTAGCGCACTTTGCTGGCTCATGTTGAGGTTTTCATCAATCAACACTCCTGAGTCTTTCTCCTCAGGGCTGCTCGCAATCCATTCTCCTCCCAGCCTGTAGCTGTGCTTGGGATTGCCCTAACTCACGTGCATGACCTTGCACTTGGCCTTGTTGAACTTCTTGTTGTTCACACGGTCCCACCTCTCAAGCCTGTCAAGGTCCCTCTGGATGGCATCCCTTCCCTCCAGTGTGTCAACTGCACCACACAGCTTGGTGTCATCAGCAAACTTGCTGAGAGTGCACTCGATCCCACTGTCCATGTCGCCAACAAAGATGTTGGCCGGTCCCAGTACCGACCCCTGAGGAATGTCACTCGTCACTGATCTCCACTTGGACATTGAGCCGTTGACCACAACTCTTTGAGTGTGACCATCCATCATAGCATGGTTTGTTTGAATCTACATCATTGCTTATGTGGACCTAAAAATAATTTCAGGTTGCATCTAGAGATAAACCTTATTATAAAGAAAATAGCAACCTTTATGTACAAGTAGAAAAAAAAAGTCTCAATAATGAATATAAATTATTTTTCTGTATCACATAACAAAAGACAGTCTTTTCTTAAGGTTTGTTTGGTATTTGTTGGGTTCACCTACATAATTTAGCTTTGGCTTTTGCTTCTCTTGAGTAATGCAGGCATCACATACTCATGCTGATAAATTCTTTATATTACACCATCATGTTTTCTCTTTACGTAATGCATCATGCACAGTTTGGGGGTTTTTTTTGTCATGTGTTTTATACACAGTCCCATGAACTTCTGTTTTCCTGAGGGTGATGGATTGAAGAAAATACGTGAACAGAAAACAGAAAGTGTTAGCACAGCATAGCACTTACTTCTGCAGGCACACACAGCACATGTTCTCTTTAACTTAAGTTGTGCAACAGTTGAATAATTCTGGCCCAGCACATCTGGTTTAAAACATTGGAACCACTTAAAAAGGTATACATAAAGCAAGAGAGGGAAAAATGAAAACATTATTTACTCCAGAGTCTTCAAACACTGCACATATTTTTTTTTATAACTACATATCCTGCCAACTTGATTCTCCTTAACTTACTTTTCCAAATTCAAAAGTTACAGGTGAAGGTCACAGCTGTAACATCCTATCAGGATTTTTGAGTGAAAAGTCATCAAAGAGAAATTGTCTCCCCAGAATATGACAATACGAAGAGCCAAGTTTATTTGCTTTTCGCAGTGTCCCTCCTGCGTACTCACTTTGCTTCCCTATCATGGAAAATGTTTTTCAAGAGCCTTTAAAGTACTGTGACCAAGCTGCAGTATTCTGAAACTAATTAATCTGTGGCGCATTTGTAAGAAGCAACTGCATCTCATTATAGATATATATTGCTGTAGTGAAAGAGCAGCTTAATCTTTCTAATATCTAGTCTTACAGGGTTTATTACACAGCTTCTGGCGTGCTAATTTTTCACTTTTTTGATTGTTTCTCTAATGATTGATAAATATTCTTAGATAGGTGCTCAGGTGAGCTCATTAATCAGTTTTAAGCTATTTAAATTGTGATTATTAATATCTGTGAAGTGTAACCGAGACTAATGCGCAGGTGTGAGGCCTGGGTCAGAATCAGAGGATGTGGCACTACCTGGTGTCCTGCCACGATGCCCCACGGCTCACTGAGTGCTCACAAGCTACCCTGAAACATTGCAAGTAAGTACACCAAAAATAATAAAAAAGAGAGAGATAGGACTGTGGTAATAAACATTATGGGACTGAGATAAATATGAAACCAGTATCACAAATTACTCTGATTTAAGGTAAGACAACCACCTGTTTATGACTATTGCACGGATCAAGTGTTAAAATCTGGTGTTACGGAACAATGAAACAGTACTGAGTTGTACTCCATTAATCTCACTGAAGATAAATTCCTCTCTTTCCCATATCCTCTCTTCCATGCACTAGTATTTTTCCAGTGTTACACATTAGTAACTACAAAACAGACTTCTTTGCAGATGAAATGGAAATCTTAATTTTAAAAAATGGGAGTCTATGGTTAGGTTCTGAAATCTCATTTTTTTTAAATGTTGACCTTTCAGTATTGGTGTGAAAACCCAAAGCTCAATGCAAGCACTGCCTGGATAACTCAGATTTATATTTGTGTTCATCTCTTCATAATTTAAACAGTTTTTATAAGTGACTCATGCTGCCTATGGTACCATTTTCACAAAAAAAATCCTGAAAATAATTCTCATTAGACTTGAATGTTTGGAAAGTGACTGCTTTACACACAAATACCTACAACTGTCTGCACGCCTGACTATCAGTGTGTGAACAATATTTGTTTTGCACTTCTCATAATCTTGTTGTTTGAGTTTTGTTGGTTTTTTTTCCCCTCTACTTGCTTTGTTTCAGTTGCTCTATTAAATGCCGGATCCAATACCATATGATAGAAATTTTTGCACGATAAATATTCATTGCAAGGAATTGCAAACAACCGTTGTGCCTAACAACTATTCAACCAATTTGGCAACTAATTATAACTAATAAATACTTGCACAGAAATGAATGCACAGATCATACACAGAAAAGAAGACTTGTTTTAGCCATAACATATTTACAAGGAGTACAATAACCAGCCCAAATCACTACACAAATATTTGCCCCAAATATAGTTCCCTCAAGATAGTTGTTCTTATTATTTCTTAAGTTATTTCTGTTTTGCTATCAGCAATAGCAGTATTCACAGTGCATAGCAGAAAATAGCTAATTTAGCAGAATGAATCGCCAAACCATTTCACAGCCTGTCAATATAATATCAATACTTATAATTGCTATTGTTTATGCCATTAACAACCCATTCAGATAATGCTGCTTAACAAAGATACGTTATCAGGTGGGGTATGTTGCCATCGCACATTCATTCTGGATTCCAGGAGAGATGCAGACTTCAGAGGGAAATCTCTCCTTACTCACTTATCAAGCAGAGCTGTTGAAACCTTGACACTTCCAATTTGCAGAGATCTATGCAAACCTTTCCCTTGGCATGGATTCAAGCCTCCTGAATTTCACTGTGAGCTTTAGGTTTGAATTAGTCCAAACCCCACAGTAACACTCAGCCAAAATTGTTAATTTCTGCCAAATTCACAGAGCTTTGAATGGTTTCCATTTCTTGTTAAATCAGTGCTGTACAGCTGGCTTAAAAATTGGTTCAGGTTTGGCAGTGAACTCGCAGATTAAATCTGACTCAGTTCTGTACCCACACTAAATCATGCCTAGTAAGTGCAAGCCCGCATGGGAAGGGGGGAGCAAAGCTCCAACTGTGGGGAAACTCGGAGGAACGGCCCAGGGACAGGTATGAGCGTACCCCCTTCAGTGCAGCAAGCGTCCCCTTCCAGCCTGCTCTGTACTGAAATGACTTACTGGATGCTACTAAGAGGCACTCATCATGGCAAGCATACCCTGCTTTCTGCCACGGAGATTCCTCCTCCCCAGGCACTGTCACGTTTTCATTTCTTATGTTTCATGTAGCTGTTCTGTCCTCACTGTGATAGCAATCAATATATCCCTATCATCTAGCACTGACTAAGTTTCAAGGACAAAAACCTCCAGATACCATTTTTCATCAGGATTAGAACTGCCTGAGGCAGATCCATAGCTGTGCAACTACCCAGGATTCAGGGCTCTGATCCACAAATGAGGACTGTCTACCCTGGGACGGCAAACACGGTTCCCACTTCCAGCTCTCTGCTCCCCCTCTCTTCCTCCACTGTAGGGGTGACAGAGACCTTCATGTTGAGGTTATGTACCATGTTCCAAGGTAAGCTGGTACTCATTTCACATTGCCTCAGTACAACAGGCTACAAGCCACGGGAGCCAAGCGAACAGCGGAGCCATCCAACAGGATGGGTGAGAAGCTCTAAAAAAGAGCGGGCTGAGCAGACAGAGCCAGGAATGACTGAGGCTTCCCCCTATTGTAAAACTGCATAATTTCTGAAGGCAGCAAGTCAAGTGTTGGGGGGGGGTGTCCCAAAACTTAAGATGAGGTTTGCTAAAACTCAGACACAATTTTGAAAAATGAAGATTTTTCCAATTTCCCAATAATATTCTCCAGTATAAAACAAAGTACACCAAACTAACAAATTTCGTTTTCTGATCCCAAATAAAGTCTTTGTCTTGCTCTCAATGGGCTCTAATTGATGTGTATAAGTTTCACCACCATGAAGAAAGAAGATGTATTAAAATCTTTGCTTGTGGAGTCCTAAAACCATTTCAAAAGCACTCTAGCTGTAATTTCTATTTACATTCTATCCCCCAAAAAAACCCATTGCAATAAATATATCTCCTATTTTACCCAAACTCATTTGTAAAATATTCCCTTAATTCCCCTTAATTCACAGTTCCTAAGAAACAAACCATATTTAACTTTATGATAGTTAGGTGGTTTAGAAAATTCCAGCTAATGCTTCGATTAAATCTAGTGTCAGTGGCAACCAACTTGAACACAGTGTGCACCCAAATCTAAGCTACAAAATCATTTGACTCGGAAGAGCAGCAAAGTAATACAAAAGGAAAACAAACATTAAAAAACCCTTTAATCTTTGAGTTTCCTTTAAGGGATTGCCTGGGCAAAGCACACAGCCTCTGTTTCCAGATGTGCTTCCAGTAAGCAGTGCACCTGCTCGTTGCTTCAGAGAGGTGCAATGCAGATGAACATCAGCCACTGGTCTGAAAATAGAGGGTCTTCATATATTTTTTATCATTTTTAATAAAAAGAAAAGCCAACTCTTTTCCTCATAATGGGTGCCTTTGCTAGCAAGCTCAGCAGGCAAATCATTAAGGAGACAGCTCTGGAAGGAGACCTGCCCTCCACCCCAGGAGGAGTGTGCTTTGCCTCACAGGACGGACACCCCGAGTGGGTCTGGCAGGGGAACCTGCAGAACCAGCCTTGTGTGGCCTCCACATGGCAATAGCTTCTGAGCAGGCAGATGCCAGAGGACAATTTCTGTCGTAGGAGACCTCAAGCTGTGTATGGCTGCTAAGTGCCACCTCAGTCAAAAGAGGTATTGCTGATAATGCTAATAGTGATGAGGAGAACGATAAATTTTACAAGTGAAAAGGTAGACTACATTTAGGAAAAGGCTGGGGAGGAAAGAAAAGCCACGTGGCAGGGAGGTGATGGAAGATGAAGGATCTCTTCACAGGAGGGGCCATTGTCATATCTTTCTCAGGATAAAGGGGACCAGTGAAGACACTTTATTCTCACGATCCTTTGCTTTATGCTTATCCTCCCCCCTTTCCCATATCTATCGTACTAGCCCTCTCCTCTTCCGTCCTCACACGCTCTGCCCTGCTACCCCACACTTCATCCTCAACTCTCCTGTCGTCTTTGTTACTTTTTTCCTTCACAGTTTCCATGTCTTGGAAACCTAATATTCCTCACAGTGGAAAACCCTGTCTTCTTCTCCATGCTGAGGATGTATGCAATTTCCCTTCCTGAGCTGCTCCATTACTCCCCCAAACCTGCCTGCACAGCTCCAGAGGGACCGACTCCCAGAGCAGGAGTGTCCTGGTCCTGCAGCAGAGCTCCCCCAGAGATGCCTTGCAGGTGCTGGCAGCAGATGACTGGCTTGTTGGGGCGCGTTGGACTGCCTGGGGGCTGTGCTCGCAGCCCACTGGAAGGGTGGGCAGCAGCCCCTGAGGAGCCTCAGCTTCTCAGATTTTCAGATGTTAGAGAAAAACACTGGTTTGTGTCACTGGGATGAAAGCTGATAGAGATGCAGTGATTGGACCTGAAACCAATGCACATTCCTAGTTACTAGAGATACATGTTCTCCTTTGCTGTGTCTCCACGCACATCCCCTTGGGGATGGTACCAAAGGAACTTCACAGAGAGAGCCCAGCAGGGAGCATGGATCTCATGGGAACGAGCACCGAGGAGGAAAAGTGCGATGGTTTCTAAAGGGATGCTGTGTGCTTCAGCCTGCCTGCTTTTTGCTGCTTACAAGTACTCCTTAATCAAATGCTTGTATCGAATGGATCCAAATCATCATAACAGTAAAGTAGTGCGTTTAATATGTTCTTGGCATGCTAGGATGGTTTCCATTAATCCTTCACATAGCATTAAGATTTCAGCCAGCAGCCATTCATTGTATTAACACATCCTGGATTTTCTAGTCATTACTTTATCTCATACTATTTAACACGCCACCAAGCATTTTCCAGTTCTGCCCTAGGATCTATTTCCTGCTTTATGCTAAACTTAAACCTTCTTCAAATTCATTTTATCAATTCTTATTTCTTTTATAGAACTATTATGCTAATTTCAAGTCAATGTGTGATCATTTAAGGATGCAGTTGTGATAGTATAACAAAATGTTATTGTTTTCACTGAGTTGTAGCATTTACAACATAGCTACTTTTATGACAGATTAAACACCTCCAAATTTATGAAGGCTATTACATTTTTAATGACAAAATTAAACAATAGTGAGAAGATATAGAAATCGATACATTCAGACCAGGAGTACACAAAGTCTGAAATAATTGGGATGATCCTTTTGACAGAGAGAAACAGTGAACTAATTTTCTACAGTGTTGCACAAGCTTTACATCAAGATAAGCAATGCATGTCCTCCAACAGAGACATTTCTGAGTTTCCCTGTTATTAAACTGGCAACAAATCAATGCGAATCTGGCCCAAGAATTTTCTTTGAGATTTGAGGACATAGTATATCGCTTTGGAAAAAGGACAATTGTTCTGTAATACTCTGGAAGGCTGCTCATGCAGGAAGCTATTTAGAATAGCTTGGTTTTCTATACACTCATGTTGGTCATGTACATGTACGACAGTCACTAACAGGAAAAAAAAAGAGGAAAAGAGCACAAGGGGAAGAGAGACATGGATCTGTGAAACTGGGAGATTTCAAGAAGAGTAAGTATGACATTAAAAATGGTGAGCAAAATCATCTGATCATGCAGGAGACATTATGACCATCTGTGCATATGTGCCAAGGGATGTACCATTCCATGTATACTGCAATATGGAAAAACACAGGAAAGGGGAGACTGTAATGTCTAACCATTTACAGAGGACATTAACTAGCGCATTGCCCTTTGCACAGCCACTAATACCAGTATGCTCCCAGCAGGAAAGACAAAAGGGACAAGTTGAGCAAGAGTTGTGTTACAAGTAAAAATGAAAACCCTAACTTAAAACCTCAACAGGAGCAGCAAGACCTTGCCAGTCACCCAGGTGATGCCTTGCTTCAAGGAGGGGTGAGGGGGCAGCCCCTGAGCTCTGAGCGTAGCCAAGGCCGGGGACCCTGCGCACGCAGAGGCCGGGCCAGGCAGCGGGATCCCCCAGGACTTTCTGCCACAAGCCCCAAGGCTTCATCCCTCAAAGAGAGAAGATGATATACTACAGGCAGAGAGCGCATGGAGGCACTTGAAGGGGATTTTCCTTCCGTCTAAAAGGGGAAGTGAGGCCACCCTACAGAAATCAAAGGATTTGTTGATTTTTCATACTTCAGCAAGAGATAGTGTGTTTTGTTTTCCTTCCAGCATTGGATGTATGAGCTATCCCAACAGAAATGCCCTTGCATCTCTTCCCCTTTTTTCCTGCTGTTTTTCTCACTCTGGTCACACAAAAGTAAATTAGTATGCAAGGTGGAAGGCAGAGGGGAATGAGGCAGTCATAGCAGATTTATAAGAGGAGACTTTGGCATCTGGGATAACGTGATGCAAACAAGAATTCTGAAGCACAGAAAGAAACTAGAGACCTAGCCTGCCCAAGAAGAGCACAAAGATAACAAGTCAAAGGGGAAATGAGTTTTCTCAACACCAACCAAAGGCAAGTACATGGACAAAAAGACCTTTACATCTTCTTACAGATGGTACTATGAGTGTACAGTTGAGAATCATCAGCATTAAAGCATGAGATATGAAGGCCACTTATCTAAACTTCCATCCAGACCTAAGCAATGTAGATGTTAATATGCACTCATTACTTTGAAAGCTCAGATGACTCACAAAATGGGAGGTAAAATCTTAGTTTCCTGGCATTATTGTGGCATTTTATTAGTTAAGACTGTAATATGGTGCAAATTCTCCCCATCATCACCATAACTTTTTTGTTTTTCACGCTATTTAAGAAACAAGGAGTTAGCAACAAAAGCTCCATTTCATGACTGTTAGTTTTTTTTATTAGCTGCCATGCTTTTACACTGGCCCATCATACTCCCTCTCAATTTCCATCAGTTTATTAATAAAGAACCATGCAACTACAGCTACTTTCTAAAATTTCACAACTGTTACTTGGAACTTCTTAGTAATACCGAGGATCAAGCTTCAATTGCTTTGTCTCAGAGCTGAAGAGGCAGGACTTGTCTCCAAGTTAAGATACCTAAATGTAGGTATTTTCCCTAGCAAGTTCACATGTTGACATCTTCAGTTAGGTATCTTGCTCTGGAGCTGAATCCCACTCTAAACCTTCACCAGTGGGATTACATGAGAGTCTGTTAATATTTCAACAGTATGCATGTCAGATTCCAGCAATTCTTTTTTTTTCTAGGAGAAGGCAATTGTACACAAGTGCATATGAGGGTCCACATGTTGATTCTGCACAAGTACATATGCACCCTAGAGGGTAGCAGTTCTTCTCTCTGTAATGATAAAATTAATTGAGTTTGTACAAGTGTTTTTCTTATTTCCCCCCATGAGAGCAAAATGATAGTAGTTGCTACCTTTGCTATGGCATTACAGCTTTTTTTCTCTAGTTGTCACATTCTGCCTGTGCTGTTTTATCCTTGTCATGGACGTCTGTTGCCACCTCTCTTGCAAAAAGCCACTGGCACCACTAGAAGCAAGGTTGTAACAGGTTGATTTATCACTGTCAGAGGTATTTTATTTCATTCTATCTAAAATGACTGTTATTATTAAAGCACTTTTCTGATTACAAGCTATTTACATGTTCACCATCTGATGCTAAGGAAATCATTTGTGGTCTTGCAAGAGAAAATTACAAGGGTCATGTAACTTTTTCACATCTTATTTTGTATTGTTAGATGGAAACACAGCACTCTTTCTCCATACAGAGTAACTGCTGCCTGTAAAAGGGAACGTTTGCTGCTCCCACTGCAAAGGTTTTCATATTGATTTATTATTTTCTATGGGCCAATTACCTCAGTGACTAGGAACTCCTGTCATTCTTTTAATGTGACCCAGCAAAGCAGGTAACCCTCTCAAGGTGCCCCTTGACTGAAAACCCACCAATGCACCTCCATTTCCTGACACTGAGCACTCAGTCTTCCCACAGGAGATGTCTGTCAAATCACTCTGGATGGCACTGACAGCTTACTTTCAAGCTTTTATATCCTCAGGGGATTCCTATAGTTCCATCTCCCTATATACAACAAAACCTTACCTACGCACAGATCTTCGTGGAACTCCCTTAATATCTTGCTTCATCAAACGTATGAACTAGAGATATATAAAGTATATACAAGCTCTCAAGAGAGATTGATTTAAACACAAACAAACCCAAATAAAATAATTCAGCAACATTGAGCCTACAGCTTACCTGATCATCCAATGCAGTTAATGTCCAAACAATGTTTGTCTGGTTTTGCATACAAAGTCCTTTGAATGGAGACAGTCTTTGTGAATAAGGTAGACTGTGTCTTGGCAACAAAGGAAGAAAGAAATTTCTCCCCTACTACCAAGATTAGAACTGCATAAATCAAACACCCAGCCCTCTTGGTGAGCAAACTAACAGACTTTTTCCACAGGTCTTTCCACCAAACTGACTTGCTCTTCATGTCCTAGGGGAAAGCTTCCCTCAACTCCCTCCCTTCCTCTGTGCAAGGTGAAAGTGATGGGAGCACCAACACAACCACAGCAAACATTGACATGGTCGAAGCTCACAGCCCCCTCCCACCCATGTCCATGCCCAGGCAGAGGACTACCGTGGTCCATAAATTTAAGTCTTGCTCCTGACAGTTTTATTAGGTCAGGACCACAGTGCTTAGTACCGCACTGGATTCAGCTGCAAGCCTGGCTGATCTCCCTGGCTTGGCTCTCACCTTGAGCAAGGATGCCTCCAGGAAGTTTCAGCTCCAGTTCATGCTCAAGCCAAGGAAATGGGCTGAACATCCAAGCTGAATTATTTTGCCTCTAACATTCACCTTCTGACTACAAAGTTGCTTTGATGTTCTGCTTTTTTCTGATTTGACCCTCCCTCTCAAAAGTAGTCTTCTACCAGTATATAACCTTGCACCTGCTGACAACTCAACAACAATTAAAGCTGGCTCAGTACTGTCATTAAACTGTCATCTAGTATAGCCAAATTTGAGGACACACTCTGCAACTATAATACATTGGCTTATCTGTACCAACCAGAGGCTCCTCATAACACTTTATTCTTCATGTCAAGCCTCAGGTGGCAATCCCCCTAACCCTGCCTTCCACCCTGGGCACTCTCTGCAAACACAGTGAGCATCTGTCACATCTTGTATCATAACAGGGGTTCTGAATTTTCATTTAATTTTAATTGGTTTTGTTAAACAAAGCCTACGCAGGCCTATCACAAGTAATCCGCAATCTAAGAAAGTATAATATAAGAAATCTGATGGAGTAGACCTGCAAATCAAAGTATTTCTTTGAGCCGTATCTGTCTACACTGGCAGGTGATGAGAATATTGCACTTACCTGGCACACGTAAGAATAGTGCCTGAATCAGTCTCTCAGTGCAGAGGTGGTCTCTCAAGTCCAGAAACTGTGGAACAATATTTACACACCAGAAAAAATAAATAGCATTAAGGTGATGAGTAATGGCAACAAACTAAAAGGAAAGCATTGTGATCTCCATTCCTTGATGTCTTCTGGAAATTATGCATTAATCAAAGATCTTAGCCTGGCTAAAGAACTGGAAGAAACTCACGCCTTGACTTTTATAAGAGCTGCAACTAAATGACCTACTGGTTTACTTTTGGCCATAAAATCTAAGATTGCCTGTCCATCTAAAGCCTTGTACAAGATAAAATTCATATTGAGTGCCTTTCATATGTCAAGATGCAAAAAAATAAGCAAAGTCCTTAGCCTGCCCTTGTGCTCTGAACGAGCAGCAGAGTCCAGTTTGATGCCTCCCAGTAACTCATCGGGTCACTCTGCAAGTAAAAGTGAAAGCACAGAGCAGACGGATTTCCTGCCTGCCAGTCCAGCACAATTTTGTCCTTTCCATCACACACAGCAGTAGCAATGCAAAGGTTAGCAGGCCAAAGTGTGCACATGCAGGAAAAAAGTAGGATCTGGTCCTTTTGCCAGGTGTCCTATCACAGCAGGGGGAACAGATGGGAAAATCAGCAAAATTTGGATGCACAAAAAAGCTGCTCCATCGGGCAGCATGCTACCTATTTGAAAATATGACCTTCTAGAAGAGAGCTTCCCACTAAAATCACTAGCTTAACATTGATTTTCATCAAAAATAAATGTCAATAAAAGAATTTGAGGTAAGCAGCAAGGCTGATACTTCTGGGTTTGTTATTGAAAAGGCAAATTTACAACTGAATTAGTCATTAGAAAGCTAATTTGCAACTGTGACAAACAAGCTATTCAAGTCGCTGTATCACCAATAGTATTAATGATCTTAGTAAGGAAAAGCTGATGACTTTTAACAAGTGTTGTCTGACACACAAGATAAAAACTATTAAATATGAAAAGTCTCTTTAATTACACATGGAGTTTAGAGGCTTGTAAAAACCAAGCAAATTGGTATGCCGCCGTCTCCTTTACTTGTTCCCGGGCAGAATAATGCCATCGCTCAATTACTGCCAGCGCCACCGGTGCCTGAGCCCAGGCTTCCCGCCACACGTGGGGGCACGGGCTTCTGTTCTGGATCTTTCCATCAGGAAACCGTAGGTTCGAGGCAATTGCAAAACCAGTGTTGAGTAGTTCTGTACAGCTGGGTAGTAGAGGTGCTGCAGGTTCCCAGCTAACAAAAATGTTATCACGTTGAAACGGTTTTCACTGTGTATTGGTTTTTCCTGTGCAAGAACCTTACAGAGCTGCCTGTGTCGTGTTTTTCTCTGAGACACTGATAGTCACAAAGGCATATTGTGTCTCTTGAAGGAGAGTTTAAAAAGGCAGTCTGACAGTCAATTCCTGGCCAGGTTTGTAATTTAGAATTCAGCAGGCTTTTGTTTCAGTGCCCATGATAAACACTCTGCTTAAATGCTTTTAAATGCCCATCCTGCTTTTAACTAAGATGACAAATGTCTATTTAAGAAAAAAATATCCTTCCCAACCTTCACACTTCTTTAAATCTGATTTTTATACCAAAATTTAAAACAGCAAATAAAAGATCATTCTTTTTTAATAGGTCATATGCTTTCTTAATATTTCCAGAGATTCTATTAAGTTCTTTTGGTGAATAAAGTTTAATCTACCCTCGTGAATAACAGAGCCACTTCCTACTATTTGTACTCTACAGCAGAAGCACAGGAGAGAAACATAATTTTACAAAATTGCACCTCTGGTTACATACTCTCCTCTGTCCCATCAACAATCCCTTCTAAGAAGTCTTGTCTTTGACCTAAAAAAGCTAAGCCACGTCACCCTAGTTTGGAGCGTAGGCCTGGGGTGCAAGGCTTCTCTCGCAGGGAACGGGAGGAACGCTCCAGCCACAGAAGGATTAAAATCTCGGATGAATAATTTTCTGTGCAGCATTTTCTTAAATAAATCAAATTTCAGTTTTGATTAAATTGGACCCTTGGCCCATTTATGTCTGAAAGATGGGTAATAATGTGATTTGTCAAAAATATGACACATATAAACTAAATTTCAGTAACATACACAGTTATCATTAACATGTTAAAAACCTCAGTTTAATTTAACAGAGAACTAAAGTAAAAATACTTCTAAGGCGAGGTCCTCTGAACACTTGCTATCCAACCTCCTTTTTGTGTTTTCAGAGGAAGAACAAATGAGCTCCTAGCACTTATGTATATAAGATGCATATACAAATATTTGGTGTGACACTGTATGTATGTCCTCCCAAACCTCCTGGATTCACTCAAGTAGGAAATAATATTTCCTGATTTTTTTTTTATATATATTTTTTTTAATTAAAAGATGAGTTCATGCTTGATTGAAAACAAATCGGTGCCATGGCCAGAAGAACGAGGAAGAGAAGGGAGGGACTGGGGTAGAGAATGAATTCATGAATTATGTTCACTTCACTTACCAGTTGTTTGAAAACAAAAGTAAAACCCACTTCTCCTCCCTGGCTTCTTGAATTGCACTTTATCTGTATTTCCTATCCTGCTCATTTTCACTTCTCTCCCACCAGCATTGGAATGCTTTTGTGGGGATCATTCAGCAGTGCTTTGATCAGCAATTTGGACATCATACGGGTAAGCACCTAAGCTGACAAGCGCTAACGGTGCGGTGCAAACTCCAGTAGGAACCCAGACTGTTGTAGCTCACAACATGTGTGATGTTTTACATGTGGTGCTGCCACTTGCTGTGGAGTCACATCTGGTTGCTTTTAATAGGATTACGCAGCACTGTACAACAGATTCTTCTCCTAATTAGCAAAAGTTGCAAGACCTGACCCTGCTAAATGCAGCGGTTTTCCTTTGAGATGTTCCTCTCTACTGCTGTCGGGAGCTGAGGACCCTCAGTACTTCCAGAAGTCGCTCAGCTCACTGCAGGATCCAGTTTGAGCCTGTTACCGTTCCCTGTGTATTAATTATCATCGCCATAGAAACAGACATAAAGTGCATTTGACTTAAGGAGGAAGCACGATTAATGTTTTGTAGTTCCAATTTAAAATGTTATTAACCTTTCATAATCAGAACCAGATACTCTCAAATTTGAAATGATACAGCATTTTATTAAGTTTTGAAGCTGCCTCCATTAAAATCATTGGAGGTGTTAAAGACATGCCTTTGACTTTTAATGGGAACAAGGTAAATTCCTAAGGACCTGAACTAACCACAGGAATTTTTTATGAATTATGGGGTGTGATGCCCCCATGAGAACATGGAAAGAATTTCACATCTTTACAATGCTAAAGAGCCTTGCCATGTTTATTACTCACTTTCTCCTCACCTCAGCATTTGAGAGGCCAAAAGGGGATGCTGAGAGGAGGTGGGTTAGCAAAAAAATACAGTATGAAAAGGATGTGAGGACTGTCAGATCATCAAAAGGAGACAAAAAAATTAACATGTAATTATGGATTTTTTATGGAATTTGTAATCCAAACCATTGGCCACCTTTATTTTGCCAAGCAGAATGAAAGCTGCAATTCATGATACCTCTGGACCGATCACACTGCAGCAACTTGTCAAAAACATAGCACATAACAGCGTGTCCAAACTGGCCAGCTGTATGGTCAAACCTGTCTGCCGATACCCACCTGGCTCTACCGGAGGAACCAATTCATTGCATTACCAGAATTGTCTTTGTGTAATGCTTCTGGGCGGGAACATGGATCAAACTTTTTTTCATCAATATACAGCTCACAGGCAGCTCAGAAGCACTGTGGGAAGGACACAAGCCACCAAACCGGATGATGAGTAGGTACAGCTATGGTGGCTTTAGCATCTCATTCTGAGCTCATTGTCTTCCTTGGGGAAAAATCACAGCGTAAAGGCAATATGCTCTGTGGTATATTACCGTGCATCACATCTTTGGGTGCCTTCAGCTGCCTGTCAGTGTAAAGCACCAACATGAACATACACGCACACATGGGATACACAACGTGTGAGTTGTGCTGAGACCTCTGCGGCAGCTCAGCTGCCATCCTCAATGCAGTGAGCAAAGCCGGGAAAATGTGATAACATCCCAGCATATCAGTTCCCTTCACCTGTTGTAAAGCTACACCCCATGAGTTTTGGAGGCTCTTGCTTTACCCAGAAGGCAATGTTGGGGGCCCAGTGGAGCACAGTATGCGCTTATTGCCTCCTCTGTGCCTAAATTGCTTCAAAGGCAAAACTCCTCTGGCTCCAGTGGTGCAGTACCAGAGGGAAGGTGCTCCTCAATATCATCTGGCCATCCGGCCACCTTTGTTACGTGTAATACCACAGATGATGCACAGACTTCTGAAACAGAAACATTTTCTCTCTCAGGAAATGGAAGTCTAAAACCAAAGTATTAATGGTTCATCTGGTACGAGCTTCACAACGTTTGATCACACAGCAGTCAGAAACTGCCTTAACTTTCTGCTTTTAGTGCAGAGTACAACATAAAGACTCCAAATGCAACAAAACCCCATGAACAGAGAAATACCTCATGCCCCTATACATTTACATAGATGCGTTGTCATTCACACAGACTATGTTATGGTTTACGTTTTGTACAACCCTGCCTTAAACAATCACACCTTCCAGTCACATGTGGATTTATAACTATGAATAAATGACGCAAATATCTGTAAGCTGCATTGCTGTCCTGGCTCTGGCTAGGATAGGGTTAACGTCACCAGGAGACAGGCCAGGTGAGCCNCCGCCTGGTGCTCGGCTGGGGCTGGGGCCAAACCACGTCAATTGCAAAAACAGTGAGAAAAATCAACCAAAACTTAATACCTGAAGTTATAAACTGCAGGAATATCAAGATCTTATGTGGTAACAGCTTCATAGTATGCCACCCGGGAAATAAACACAAATTATTGTGGCTGTTTATTTTCCCCAGTCTAAAATAACCCATTCTGCTTTTTTTTTTTCCTTTTTTTTCTTTTTTTTCTTTTATTTTTTCTTTTTTTTCTTTTTTTTTTTTTCTGAAAAAAACAACTGCTCCAACAACTCTGCAAGGAAACATCAAAAGTTTAACATACACGCAAGTGTATACATGAATCAATCAACCAGTCTCTCTACCTGCATGATATACAATGTAGTTGTACCATCTTTGCTCCACTATAGAAAGGACAGTCCCAAAAAAGCAATAAATACATGCTTATTTAAGATGGAATTAAATTGAGGCCAGAACCTGCTGGCATACCTCTAGCTGTACTCTTCATTTGAATAATATAGTAATATTTAGCATTCTTCCATCTATTTACATCAAAATGCAGGTATTGTAATAATTGTAAAGCATCCCAGGGAAACAAAAACTTACCCCTGTTTTATAAGCTGCTGGGCAGCAGAGATGGAAATATATCAAGGAACAGTCCATAGGCACAGGATGAACCAGTATTGGAGGCAGAAACCAAATTCAGAGACCTGATTGGGGGGAAAATAAAGCATAAAATCTTGATTAATCAAAACTGCGTAATTGTTGCAGAAACATGTTGGGAAAGATCTCCCAGTGTCTCTGCGGGGCGGGGGGAGAATTGAGTTTTTCATTGTCAAATTCAGAGACAGAAGAGAGCTCTGCTCCGTAATAGCTGAGCAGTTCTGTACTCACATCAGATGTGGGAAGGAAAGGGTCTTGTCCTTGGGCTAAGGTAGATTATTGGGTTTTCAGTATCAAGTGTGAATGCCCCAAATACTCAGCTGCTACTCACTGCTAGTGCCTTCACTCCAAATGAATAAACAAACAAAATTAACACTAAAAGGTCTCATTTGCCTGTCAGTATGAACCAGGAAAAAAGAAGAAATCTCAAAAAATTTCATGGGCCAGGGAAGTGTGAACTCCCAAACAGGTATTTCTTTCTCCAAACCATGATACTTCTGTACGCTATTACTTCTATATCTTTCTATCAGAGAAACGTGGAAGCAGCAGGGCTGGGAGATGCAGCCAAGTGCAGCCACCTGCAGATACTAGGAAAACCAGAAAATACGTCCTGGAGCAGCAGATGCCAATGTTTATCTTGCTGCAGGGATTGAGGAGAAACAGGAGCGGGAAGGCTCAAGTAGGAGAAAAAACATGAGGAAAGCTTCTGTGCTTAACTTCTTGAAGGATGGAGAGATTAAATTAAGAGATGGCTAAATAAAAATGTAAATCTGGGTTCATATGTCTTTTCTGGGAGCTATAAAATGTGCAGAATAAGCAAGAATGTCTAGATTGTTTTTTTCCCTGTGATTCAGGTCCATATTAATATTTCTGGTCTCAGAAATCTTCTCTGTCATTGAAAATGAGGTGCTCCCTATAGAAGGAGTTTCACATTTTACAAGTGTTTAGCCTAAGGGTCTGAGCAGAAGTGAATATGAATCAAGACTGCGAAGTGAAACAAGGTAAATAATGAAATAAATGGAAAAACTCCCACCAAGTCTAGCTCCCAGTGGACTACAGATTAGGCCATAAAGCAAGAGGAATATCCCCAGTGGAACAAAAATCCTGAGAGGAAAATGTATTTAGGAAAAAATGTTTCTACATTTCTTTTGATGCAATTAAGAGCTATGGAAGGATTTCAACCATTTGGCACTACAATGCCCCTCGTGATGATGCAAAGACCTACCTCACCAAGGGCCCGGGCACTGCTGAGGCTAATAGGGACGTGCGGCATTTGTGCAAGAGAGCAAATTGTTACTATATTCCTTGATTGTTGTACATATTGGCAATAAGCCCATATTTTCTGTCAATGAAGACTTTTAAATTTGATTTTCAAGGTAAAAGGAAAAGAAAACGTGTTCAGCATGAGAAATACACTAGGAGGAATGAACAGATAGTACTGTAAATAAGAAGAGGTCAGATCTTTTCTTCTACTTGCCGATTCCTTCTCAAAGGCTTCATTAGGGCAATGCCTAAAAAAGCTGAACAATGTGTAAAGGCTGATTAAAAAGCAATACGGAGTCATTTGAGAGAAGTTGGGTTATATGTGACCACAATAAAGTGAAATGTACTAGGAGTGTAAAAATATTTCTGCCTGTCATTTAAAAAAATACATCTGATTACCTCCTTTTTTTATCACTTGCCTTTTCCTGCTTTCCAGTTCAGTAGAATTAAAGGAGCTTAGTGAGTCCCTTCAGCTCCATCCTTTTCTGTTTGGCCACAGCTTTTAGAGGATCCAAAATTGCCATGTATTTTTCTGGACAAGAACTATGAGCTGGGGCCTGTTTACCATCCAGGTTTCTTAGACAAAAAAGCAACGCCCAGACTGATTAAATGACTTGCACAAGGCAATACAGGAAATCTGGAGCAGAACTGAGAAAGAAACCCACACCTCCCCAGCCAGGGTTCAGCACCGTAACACCTAGACCACACTTTTGTCACTACCTCAGGGTTATCACAAAAACAGGACAGGAATTAAATTCTGGCAAATAATCAATTATGTAAGCAAGGCAATTTGTCCTGGGGAAGGTATGTTTTAATCATCAGTTTCCCTCAGTCTTCAGCCAAAGGCCTGATGGCTGTGGTACCACAAATCACGAGCTCAGATCTGGCAGAATAAAATGCAGAAAAAGATAAAAGTTCTTTAGTGCTATGACTTACCTGCACTTCACTGAGGGTAAAAAATTGCAATAATTGTCCTCTGCACAACTGAAAGGCTAAGGCTCATTGGAAATTCAGGGGTTGATTTCTGATTTCTAACTGCTTGCTGCTTCCCAGTTCCTGGTATCCTCTTAAGAAGAAACACTGCTGGCTGGTCACCCTTTTGAAATGATAATGAAAAAATTAATTCTCTTGGAAGTAATCAGATGCTACACACAATTCTACAATTACTCTACTGAACAAAGGTCCATCTAAAGCAAAATTACTCTGACACCTCTAAATGAATGTCACATGTATTTTCAGTTGTCACAAATAAGAGATCTAATCACCCTCTTAGCATCAACTTTTGCTGGACGGTTACGTGAAAATAGTTCTTTTCAAAACTCATCTCTATGTCCATCTAATTTCATACTTTCTGCAGAAAGATATTAATACAGAAAACGCAAAGGTACAGAGCTCATTGTTTCTGATGAGGACTGCCCAATGGCTGGATGAGTTCAAAGGATCCTTGTCTCTTTTAATTCAAGACTGAAGAGCATTATATCTTCTTTTGAATGCGGGGCTATAAAACCATCTGCCCATACAGTTGTTCTAGATTTCTCATTATTTTAGACTGCATACTATGTGTTTGTTATTTTAAATTACAGTGCTGTAATTCACACCCACTGGCATGAGAGATGGAAACTGAAAAATCTTAATGCCTACTAAAGGCTGATGCACTCAAGGGAGAGCAAGAAGCATAAATAAGTTGGCATTAATGCCCTTGTCAGTGATTTTTTTTTTTTTACAGCAGGTGGGTTGAAACTTGTGCTTGCTGATAGATATATTAAATCATCATGTCTGGAAGCATTGACTCAACACTTCCCAGTTGTAAGGCTCTGCTCGCCCATCTTGTGGCTCTAACACAGTGTGCAGAGAACTTGCGCTGTGCTGTGATGCACCTGGAGATGAAGCAGCTGCTACCAAGGACTCTCCCTGTGATGGACACCAGCCTAGGCACTTTGTGAATTGAGTTCCCAGAATTTTCCAGACTGATCACAATAATGCATACAAAAAAGCAGACATTCTGTCATCTTTCTGTTAATATCTCCTTAAGAAAGTCCCACCACATTCCTGAACTGGGATGAAATGGCCCTGGAAAAGAAGGAAGGGAAACACATATTAAAAGACAAACAAACTCCTTGCTGGCAATCCCAGAGGTCCAGAACTGGTATAGTAATTTCCTCTGAGATTTCCAGCACAGGTGAAGGACCACTGCTTTTTATTTCTCACCTGCATCCTACCGAGACCCATGAAAGCATCTGCTTATAACTTGTCACATGTTGCTAAGAATTTTCCCTAAATCTAGTGAATTAAGATATCCTACAGCAGAAACCTGATAGCCTGCTCCAACTTTCTATTGCCCCTTCCTACATACAGTGCTGAATGTCCACACAGGGCACCTAGGCAAAATAGCTATTACATTTTTAAAGGTGCAGCCTGAATTGTTCTGTATATATTTCCTTGTGTGGGCAAGCCTTTAATTCAGGAATGTTTATACAGCGTCCCTAAATAATTGTATCCCTACATAACTTAAAGATTACACTTCTGACAAGCGGCTAGTAAGCCACTAGGGTTAGCATAAACTTTCTCCTAACAAGAATAAACTAAGTGTGACAGAGATATGGGAACTGGTTTAATTAAATCATAGAATACCAGCTCTATTTAAACAAAGTTATTGCTGTCTGTAAAAAGTTTTCAGTGTTTAAAAGCTGGAGAGATTGGTGAAGATTTCACTAAACTACTTGTTGCTTCCATTACTGGACTCACAAGGGAGAAATCTGGAAAAAAAAACCCAAAACCCGCATCTATGCAACACACCACTACACTCAATCAACAGTAAGCTCTGCTTTAAAAATGGTGTGGAAGAACTCAGCTGGAAATTGAGTGTCGGTGTTCTCTCGCATTGACCACAACAACGTATTTGTCTTAGTGCTCTGACAGTCGAACAAGCAGGCATGCATGAATGATGCTCAGGGATGGCGCTTGTGTACGTAACGCTACCTAAAACCTGGTCAAGGACATGTCATCCTTGGAACACGTAATTCCTAATTCTGTCAAGTTTGGTGCCTCCATGGGTTATCTGCCAAGTAATTGTCAGTTCTTTAACCTGAAAGTGTCTGGGGACAACTTCAGAAATCAATGGGAACACAGAGATATTTTGGCTTTCTCCTCCCTGCACGCTCACCTCTCTTCAGCTGCAGGTTTTTCCCATATCACACCCTGCTTTCTCACATCTACATCCTCATCAAATGGTGATCCAGCTGTAATGTGGAGCAGTACAGGGCAGACCTGGGCCAGCTTACGCTGAGCACTGCACAGCCAAGGTGACCGTGGTGCAAAGCCTGTTACAACAAGCTTGCGAGCTCTCCTGGCCCTCGCCCTCATCGCCTCTGCGCTCCTGCCTCCGTGCTGTCACACTTCCACTACTGCTCTCACCGCCAGCTGCAAATCATCTGCCTGCACACATCCCTGCTCACCCTCCTCCATCCCATCCCGCTTTGCTTGGAGGGCTCCTGGCTTCACCCCTACATGGTGTTCAATGCCGTGCCGCAGCTCCCAGCAGCCCGTCCCGTGGCCACCTCACCCAAGGCTCAGACCCGGTTCTTGCTACAGCTTTGGGAAGAGGAATGCAAAAAGCACCAATTACATCCTCGGAGCACAGCAGCGCACCTCACTAACTACTGCCTGATCACAGGACCAGACAGACCAGAAAACACCAAGCGTCCACACTGAGGGCATGTGAGGCCAACAGCAAAAAATGGGGACCCAAAGCTGCCCTGACATCCGTAAATTGACTCCACTCCTGAGCAATGTCCTGGGCACGCATGCATGAATTCCACATTGGGGTCAGGAGCACGTGTGCAGATCCTGGGGTGAGCAGACATGCTCCATCCCCTTTTCAGTCCAGAAAGGGATGACACTCATCTCAGAGGGACCCGTAGCCCTGAATTACCACCTCTTCTCCTTGATCTGACTCAGAGCACAGCGGGGTGAATGTGGTCTGCACCAGAGAATGAAGAGAGACCTAAGTGTTTCAGCAGGGCAAGGTATTATTACGAAAGATTTGGGTGACATTTTACCCTCTAATTTCAGCTGTGACTTCCTGAGTGCTCAAATGGTACATTGTCAGTTAACTTCTAGTTGTCTGCTTCACTTAGCTCACCTCTGCTTTGAAGATGCAGACGAACAGAAGTAAAAATGCTGTGCCACAACTGTAGTCTTACAGTGTTCAAACAGAATGTCATTTTTCTTATGGTAGAGAAGCAAAAATAAGAAGCTTTATGCTTGCTATAAAAAATAATATGCCATAAAATGTTATTAAATGGACCTCTATCCAAATACCATTTCATCTAAGTCTCCCTATCCCAAAAAGAAACTGAGATTAGTTTGATCCATTACTGGAAAGTGATAAAATAGCATGTGTTTTGTTCAGTAAAATTATAGGTGATCTCTGCAATTTCTTGTTAAGACTAGTCTCCCTGTACTGTCCCTGTAATTTGTCATTTTTACCCTGTCACTAACCCAGCTACCTGCTAAAGATGCAGAAAAAATTCTGTTTACATAGAAAGAAGAGAGTTTCTCTTCACAGCCCTGGTCGTGCTTCACTGCCAGGGTGAGAGAAGAAGGGGAATGCCACCCTGGTGATGGAAATCAAGTGGTCCATAGCCACCTTCTGCACCAGCCTTTTGACGAGGAGGAGGCTGCAGGAGCAAAAGATGTACCACTTTGCCTGTCTCTGGTCACTTGGGCGAAGGGGACCTGCTCCTGCCGTACCTTCCCGTTTCCTTCCGCTGCCTGCAAGCACACAGACTGACATGCTGTAGGGTGAACCACAGGACGCTCCGTAGGGTCTGTCCCACAATCATATACGGGTGTCGATACAACGGGGTAGCTATGCCATAGTGCACTGACAAATGCGTTCACTGACACGCTGTTGCTGACCTGTGGGCAGACAGGAATAAAAACGTGGCTTTCTGCCTTATTTTCTGATCTGTGGCTACTAGACAAAAATCATTTGATCTAGTTCATGTAGGAAAGGGGATTCTGTTCTTCCCACTGGTGCTGCTGGAAAGAAAGCATTTATTGGAAAGTAGAGTTATGTCATGTAGCTAAAAGCATATGGGTTCTTTTACAGCAAAAAGGCATGGTGTCCCTTCAACCTGCAAAAATAGAACATAATTGCTCATTAGTCTCAATTATTAAGGCCTTCTTATATCAAAACCTTGAGACTCAGGAGTAAGGAACATGACTACGCTCTTTATGGAACATGCCCATAGTGGATATGAGCGCGGCACCTACAAGACCCTCCAGATCGTGTCCCTTCATGCACTGGAAGCAACCTATTATAAAAAAAAGCTGCTCTGAATGAAAATCTCTCCAAAGTTTGGGTTAAAATGCAGATTGAAAATCCAGAGGGCATTCTATAATCTCACTCAAGTTTGTTATTAAATGCTATATATTCCAATTCCTGTCTCTCTCCAAAAAAAGCTATAAAGTCAGTCTGCCATCTTTCATTGTTCTCTAGAATTTTTACCTTTAAATTTATGGCAGATGGGAAAGGTTGAAAAACTAATCTAGCAGCAAATTTTACTTTCATAAAAATAAAAAATGCATTCAAAACGAGTTAGGAAGACAAGGAATGTGTTGTTTTGGTTTTTTGGGTTTTTTTTTTTTTTTTCATAAATAGGTATTTTCTGACTCGAGGGGAGTTGTGCTAATACTGGGAGGTTTTGTACAGTGGCAACACATTAAACAAAATCCATGAAACACAGGCAAAAAAAATCTGTAGTTGGAACTGGAATTGTGGTCTCAGATAAAATACATTAACTAAAAAAAGATGAACTCCCATGAGACATTTAGAGAAACACTTTTGCTTATCCCTTTTCTGGAAATATATCCGCACAGACCTCTATTTCACCTGCATCAAAGGCAGAAAACAATTCCACTCTACAGCTTCTAGATCAGCAAGTGCCTTCTCATTTCACTTCTGGTGCCATCTTGTTTCCCTTGTGCTCTGCTTGTTTGAAGTATCTCTTCTTTAGCCATCTGGCCAAACATCTTTTTTTCTGGTTAAGGAACCCACGTGAAAAAAAATGAATGCCCGGTGATTTTAAACTGTGCAAATGAGGCATCCATCACTTTATTTTCTAGCTATTCTATATATGCTGACACAAAGTCAGCTCTTGTAGAATATAAGTTATTCATGAAGACAGTCTCATTTGCCCTAAACAATGCTCTGCTTTTAATTACGTTGTCACAGAACAGCTGAACAACTCTCAGGAGTCCACTCTGAAATTCTAAAAAAAAAAAAAAAGACTTGGCTCAGACAGGACTTCTGTTTACTGCAAGGTTGTATATAAACTATGTATCTCTATATACAGATAGATATGTAGTTAAAGATACAGATAATAGCTTTGGTAGTGGTGCCACTTCTTGGCTGGTGTTGCATCAAAGATGCAGTTGCCTCTGTGTACTTCTTCCTGCAAAGCAGAAACACAGGAACATGGTACAGTTGAACAAAAAATCCCCCAAACTTAGACCTTGCTCCTTCCCATGCCCTTCAACACCAAATCCTATTCACTTGGACCATATAAGCCCCACTGCTATAAAATGTGTTCAAGTCTTCTGCTTCTGTTTGTGTCAGTTTGTTTTCTCCCAGATCTTTATTTGGATATGTAAATGATGTACCTTAATGCTACAATGATCCGTCCTGGCTTTACCTGTACAGCATGGCAGAGGTCTTTGCTCTGTGCTTCATAGTCCTGTTTCCCTAATAATGCAAATATGTTAGAGCTGTGATTTCCTTGGAAACTAAACCACAGAAAAGAGGGGTGAAGTGTGGGCATGAGCATTGTGTCCCTGCAGCTCACACCTGAATCAGCCAGCTGGGAGGATCTCCCGAGAGGTACATGGGCTTGCTCTTTCCACATGTTTCACAGTTATTTAGTATAGCAAGGAACAATAATTTATTAGTTAAAGGTTTTTCTAACCTCTGTGAGACTGTGATATTGTTCAGGCTACATTAAGCTTGACAGTGAAAAATCTGTTCCCTGTAATTGCAGATATGTAAACTGTAAAAGATCTAACTTAAATTACTTTCCTTAGCTGAAAGTTGTGACCTAAGTCTTACTAGAATACTTTCATAACAAGAAGCTTCCTTATAATTCATTCAGAACGGCAATGTAACGAACAGAAAAATAAACGGAAGACTGAGCTGTTGGAGTCTTAAAGTAAAACACCCATCATCAGCCTTTCTAAAAAAGTCTATTTTCTTCCCACAAACCTGTAATGCAAGAGAAAAACAGATTGATCAACTAGTTAAAAATTTAAAATCTGACACTGAAACTGCCCTTAAGTTTTGTTCCCGGTGCACCGCCACAGCTGTAGAATCAGCTCTGCAAAGCTGTCTTCTGGTTAGAACCTGCCAGGATGAAATTAAGTTAGTTTCCATTAATATACTACCTAGAAACTTCACACAAGGCCCAACGTTTATTCCTAAAGAATTTCTGGGGTTTAAAAGTCTTCTTTTTAAAGAGTGTTTTTAAATACATTGCTTCACAAACATTGCATGCATTACAATATAAAAAAATCACACTATAAAATAAAGATTTTGTTAAAGAGTGCGATTGTGCTGAACTTTGTCAATTAAATGTTTACATGGGATTACAATTCATTCCTCAGATATTTAGCTGTCCGGTTCTTTCAGTTACTGTTGATATAGAGAAGAAGGAATTGTGTAGTTCTAGTCATCTACTTTTAACCTCCAAATAATATTTTCTAATGACTTAGGCCACTGACATTTGGATGCCTGAGCTTCCTTATTATAATATAGGTGGGGTTATTTACTCTTAAATCCAATTTTCAGCCCAAACCTCTTTAGTTGTTCACTAGTTTCCAGTGAAACAGCATCGGATTTTCTCACAGTTAGCAGTTTCCCGTGGTTTGAGTATCTCATGTGTCAGAAAAACAATTTCTTCCACTGTAACACTATCCTCTGTGTTTCATATCAAGCTGTTATAATTGCAAATAAGCAAAGACATTTTACTAATATCTTTTCTACCTTTTCACACCTAATGCAAAACCAGCATTACAGCAGTTGCCCAAGGAAAGCCTTGGGGGGCAGAGCTTAGCCTGATAAATTCCTGCCTCAGCGCAGGCTTTAGGGATTTACTTAACTCTGGGTTTAAAAAGAAGAACATGACTGAAGGTTTGCTGGAATCAGGGCCAAGAAGAGTAGTGTCCATCACTGCGAAGTGATGAAGAAGCATACTAAGTTTGCTCTGCAATAAATGGTAGTTTTCAAATCACAAAAGACATGTGAAAATCACCTTTGTGAAATGAAAGAAGAAAGTATCTGAGTCTGGGTACTAAATAATAAATCCTTCAGGGATTCAAATGACTCCGTTAATTAGTAACAGAGTCTGAAATTTTAATCTCTAGGTCACCCATTCAAATCCAGCTAAATTCAGTAATAAAAGGTTATTGCTGGTTAATGACAGCTTCCTGAACAAGCAAAAAGACTGTGTTTAAATGTAGCCTTAAAGAAAGCCCAAGGACAGAGGGAGTCCTTTGATTGCCAGTCCAGCGACCTGAAAGAAAAGACACGTTAATGCCAGCCACAACACATCAGTATTTTCCCCCACACCAATGGGAAGACTACAGCAATATTATATTTGAGTAAGCTGGGAAGTTTTTCTCTTTGATGTCATTACATTACTTCAGTTCTTTGCGGTGATCCATAAGGAAGGAGCTTCCCCGCGTCCAACGCTTCTGTTTGCCCAAGTCACTGCGCAGGAGAGGGTTTACACGGAGGTGGATTTTATAAGAGAGAAATTATTTTGTGAGGGTAATATAACAAGCAGTGGCTCGAGGGGAAAGGAAAACATCCAAGTGACTGAGGAGCTGACTATTCTTTCCTACATTAGTTTTAAAAGAGCTTAACTGCGCGGCCTTGCAGTACCTTGCGTGAATATTTCAGAGCGCGTGGGCACTGCCAGAGCAGACTACGGACCGGAGTACGGATACTCTCTTACCTCTTCACAGGGTAAAAAGCCTTGCAAAGGTAAAGGGCAGAGGATGGTCAGGACTATAGGATTCATGCCGAATAAGGGAGAGATGTATACCCTTGGGGGAAGAAAAAGATCAGCATTACAGTCAAGAACACTGATAATGAACTGCAGCTCAGTGCGTCTCACCAAAGCTTTTGAACCAGCTCTGTGACAGGAACCTGTCAGAGTGCAATTCAGTTGCTTTTCATTAAAGCAGTGACTGGAAACTCCATACAAGACCTTATGTTTTACTCAGTGCTTGTGAGAGGACTGTAAGAGGGGAAAGCCTGTTTTCACTAATAGTTCATGCTTTATGAACAAGGATACAGAGCTGCTAGCACACATTGTTGTCAGGCAAGAGTGGTCTTTCTCTTGATATTATATACCACCTCATTCACTTGCCTGGCTCCCCATCTGATTCAGAAAACAAAATCTCCAGAGCTTTCCTACACCTCCTGAAGAAACCACTGGTGCTTGTCTGCTGCTTCTGGGCGATTATCACAGGCATTACTCTGTGAGCTCCTGGAGTTTTCCCTGTTGCTGATGGAGAGAGATCATCTCTTCCAGAAGAGATTCAGAACAAAAGCCCAAAGCAGCTGTATTTTATCACATCTGAAAGGGCTTTTCTTTCTCCACTGACTACAGAGGCGGCCAAGGAAATGGCCCTTACTAGACTAAAGGTAGCCTTGCACAATACTCCCCTTGTCTGCCAGAGTCTACCCTTCCCCATTACTTTGGCTTTGTTTACAAGCAGCCACAAAAGGGAAGAGAAAGCTTGTCTACCTACAATTTATCTTGCTTTGGATTGTTTTTTTTTGTTGGTTTTTTTTTTTTTTT
>VXBL01008796.1:1334971-1347186 GCA_013400195.1 Aramus guarauna
TTTAATGTTTATGAATAACAAATTATGTTGACAAAATATTTTTAACATATATTTACTGGACTATTTAGTGTCTTGACCTCTTAAATTATAGGCAAGAAGAACAACAAAAAATGGAAAAAAAGAAACATCAACTGATTTTAATGTCCATATTAAAAACTAGTAACATCGCCTTTGGAGAGAGATTTTTCTAGGATACCAAGACCCAGATCATTTATGGAATCAGGGGGTCTATACCAATATTTTACATTTCATCCAAAAATAGCTAGAAGCTATTTTAGATCATGGAGTACAGTAGAATACTTTCTGATACCTAGATTTGATTGCATCTCACATTAGCTGAAGTGTCTCAGTAACCTTTTAGTGTATTTTAGTCAAACACGGACAATAATTAGGGTCAGGTAAAAGAGAGGAGGGAGCAGTGTTCTTGACTACCCATACCTGGGCACAAGGGAGAAGCTGGAGATTCAGTGGGATCACAGATCAGGACTTGGTTAAGAACCACTGAAAAAAGGGTCAAGCATAAATTTTCCTTTTCTTGATGTCTTTCTTCACTTATCAACATTATTTCAGTCCTGTATTGCACCATATCCTGAAAATTTGTCTTAACCAAGGCCCCAAAGGAGCCAAAATCCTCTGACTCAGTAGTTGAGATTAAGCGAAACTGAGACACATTTTATCAGTCTACAGAGCACTACAGCCTGACCTCGTGATACCTTCCCATGACTACAATCAACCTGAGTATAATTGATTACAGGATTAGATTTATGTTTTGTCAACATATGAGTTCTGCACTTAAAAAAAAAAAAAAAACAAAACAAAACAACAAACAACAACAAGCATATTTGTTTTTCCAGTCACTGCAGTTCTATGCCTTTGAATAATGTCAACAGCAGAGTTTTTAGTGACAAGTTGTAACTAATAGATTTTGGTATAGTATAAGATAACTTATTTTATTAAGTAAGTTAAATTATTTATTAAATGCTTTATTCCTTTTTTTTTTTCATTAAAAGCAAACAAAACCAAACGAAAATCAATTTTTGTGGCTTATTGCTTTATTGTTGGACATGTGGGAGGAGAAAAAAAAAAAGTGAGCAAAAAGGATACCTTATGAGGGGCCAGTACCTTACCTGGAGACAAAGCAATCTGGTGTAATTCACTCATGGTCATGCAAGATTTGCTTAGTGAATACTACAAAGAAAAAGGCTCAACTGAACCAAAACTCATTCAAGTCTCTTTAGTGATACCTTGCTGAGCAAATAGTTCAGTCAGGGAACTATGTTCTTTCCTACTACTTTTGTTTTGTTCCTATGGGAAACATTTAGGCAGGACATACTGTCTCTGTCAGGTTTGTACAGATAGTATGGGAAAGAAATTTTAGTACTGGCCAGTTGCCAGCTCACAAGTCTTTCACTAGTATCAATCTAACCTACACTAAAGGGAAAAACACTGGCAATGGAGTGATAAACATTAGAAATACCATATGACTGACTTAGTAATAGCTCTTCAATTGAAATTTATTTTTGTATTTTTTTAAGATTATCCATATATTATTTTATTACTATTATAAAAATATCTGGCGAGTATTTTTTTAATTTTAAACAGGTTACTTCCCCTATTCCCAAGTTCTTAGACTCTTTTTGGTACCTCGTCTAGTTCTCCATCTCAATGTCAGGCAGCTCAGATTAAATCTCCACAGCTAAGAATTGAAGGAAAGCAAAGGATAAGGAGCACTGGGCAGGCCTGACACAGGACGCAACTCAGCAACTTCTATTTATGGATCCACTTTCGATATCCACCCATCCTGTTTTGGGAAGGACAGTAGAGTAACCCATTTTAGACTAATACATTAAACGAAAGCAACCCCTTCAGATTTCCTAGTTCTTAATATTATGTCCACTTTACTTATGTATTTAAGCATTAATCTTAGTATTTAGTTCACCGCATTAACCATTCGCAAGCCACTTCACAGAAGAGCATGGTAGCAACCCTGCTGCCCTGGTGGCTTAACCTCCAAGACATACTTATAAACAAATTCAGCTGCAGGGAACAGCACTGCTCCTATGCAGAACTGCATAAAATGGTCAAGGCTTCAAGGCACATGGCTGACACTCCATTACACAGATTATTTCCACATCGCAGTAAGTAATCCAATTTACTAAAATAGGATAGAATTAGGCAGTTTCTAACAGCAGTAACGGTAACATAACTGGCTCTAAGAAAGACCTCACACATAATTTTGAAAGGTTTATAACATGTCTGCATTTTCCCTGGTCACTGTGCACCATCCTGGTCAACATCTGGATGATCACAGGTCAGTAAGGCTAAGAAATGCTGGTGTATAGAGGAGGTGAGGGATAGCTGTTTTAAGGTCTCCTTCTTGCCTCTGGCTAGTGCAAGAGACAGCTATAAAGATATCCATATTCCGTGCACAAATCATCCATTTGATGATGACTGTGTTGTCAGTCTTGAGTTATTCTGGGTCAGGCCTCTGGTTTCCCCTTGTGGAAAAGAGCTACTGGACCAATGATCCATGCAGGACAGGCCAATGAGGCCGGCTGCAGGCTGGCAGGGGATGCAGGCTGCAAAAGGATGGGACACTGCCAGTTGGTTGGTGCTTCAGGACAACCAGATGTAGGGGCACACTGCAGGAAAGTCTGTAGCCTGAAGTCTGACACCAGTCCATGTTCCTAATGTCCCATTTTTGCTATGAGATGCTGATGGGCAATGGCTGAAATGAAGCTATTGCCATTCTACAAGACCACCGGATGGCTGCAAGTCGCACAAGGACACCAGTGATGGAGTGAACAGCCAAAGGTACAAAAAGACCTTGGTGGTAAAGGTGTGGTCCCTGAGATACCTTGTGGAGGCCTCTCTGCAGCCCCAGTAGGACTGTTAATAGGACAGGACTGGTGCGAGGACAAGTCAGCACAAGCTTTCCTCAGTGCAACAACCCTTTTGAGAAACCAAACAGAGCAGCACAGCATTGGTCAGAAAGTTGTTTCTCAAGTTTCTTTCCACTATATTCAAAGCTCTCTGCAATTTTTTTCAAACATTCTGATACAACTTCGGCAAATAGGGTGTTAGTTTTAGTACTGTTGTATAACCAGTTTTCCACTGACATTCCAAGGCAAACACTGGACTATTAATTTTTCCAGTCACCTGATTTCTGCACTATCAACTTGTCACTATGAACTGCAACAGAGGAATAAGTGTGAGGCAACACAAGACAGAAAATCTTTCTCTGAAGAGAGATGGCAAGGTTGTAGTAAAAGACAGCATGACACCAAACTATTTCTGATAAAGATCTTTAAAGACAACTCCATCTGTTTTTCCAAAAGCAGCATGTTCTAGCTCTTGCAGGAGGCATAGGATAGGTATGGGTTTCCAGCCCAAACGGTTAGAGAAACATGACTCTCCCCTGCCTGCTTGGTAGGATGGATTTATTCTTTCTTCCATTCCAACTAGAGAGAAGAATAAATTACTTGCAGCTGCTTAAATGCTATGTGGTGAACCTTGTTGTCTATCAGGAAACACTCCTTACTGAAAAAGAAAAAAAAAAATCCTAATTTTAAAGATCTGTTCCAGAGCAGTTTGCAAATCAATGTCTTCCTAAAATAGATCAAACAATAAGCTGTATGCCCATGAAAAGAAAATGCCTCTGCGTTAACCTTTGGGGAAAAAAAGGTGGAACAAGGTAAACCTATATTTAATAGGTGATTCTAGGAGCATGACAACCTTACCCAGATGCCTTATTCTGCTCTGTTTGGAATTTGTCCTCTGTGTTCATGTACATACGTTAATAATTAACTAATTTTTGCCGTCTCTCATCTGTTGATTCAAATATACAAGGGGAAAGACATGCCAAATTGTTTTCATTTGAGCAAAATAGCTGATGCCAATGATGAACCAAAAATAAGGAACAGACCATGAATATTTTTCAAATGTAGCCAGTTACTGGTCAACTTCAGAAAATACGAGATATTACCTCTTACAGTAGACATAATATCTAAATATATTGATGTTCAACTGCTGTTACAAAAGGTAACTGTTCACTTTCCACGTTTACAACTGCCCTGTAGGTTTATTCAGGACAAAGGCAGGTTCCCACCCTGCTGGCAGGGACGTTAAAGGAACAGACTGTATAAAAGAGAACTAGGGAAACATAGAGAGAGGCATGAAACTATAAAAAGCTTAGAGGACCTTCTCCCACTTGTACCCCACTTCGTCAATTTAATTTACGTATAAATATTTACCCTTTTCTCAAGACAATAGTCTACATGCATGAAGACCTTCATGCCACAGATACCAGTCCAAAAGTGAAAAATACATTCCTCAGTCCTCAGCATCTTCTTTGAGTCAGCAGGGTTTCCCTATGAAACACTTGCTTCTGACTCAATAATTTTCTTCCCTTTTCAGCCTTGGCTATTTTCCTGAGTCTCATTTTAAATAGAAATCTGCCTGTCCAAAAGCTGTTTGCTGCCAATTCACTCTTGTCATTCTGGAGCCTGGGATCCCATACTGCCCGGTGCTTTTGAGGGACATAAAGCACTCAGAGATGCCTTGAATTCAGAAAACCATTACACACTGCAAGCTCAGGGTTGCAGCAATGGACCAGAGCATCAGACGCCATTGAAGCTATACAGCTGTCAATAAAGTAGAAGGATCAGGGACAATTGGACATATGCGGAGGAGAAAGGAGACCTGTGTTTCATGAAGAGAGCCAAAAAAGTGAAATGAACCAGAACTGGTCTAGGATAGATTGTCAGTGGTGTACTACAAGTTCTTGGATTAGCAATTGAGCATTGAAGAGTAGGAAGAATTTAATTTCTAAGGAAAACAAAGTAAAACTTTGCACCCCAAAACAACATTTCATTTAAGGATATCAAAGCAAACTCCATACGTTAGGTCTCGCTATGAAATAGGTTAGCTCTTATTTTACAGCTGAGGAAACTAAGGCTAGCTATCACACAGACGAAAAATGGCAAAGCCATTTTTCTTATCTAGGTTTTCAATAAGAAGCCAAACAGCAAGAGCAAAGGTCAGATTAGCTCCGATTTTTTCTGCATCATTTAGCCCAAGCAGTAAATCAAACAAGGGAGTTTCAGCAGGATAAAAGATCAGATTTGAACTGAGGCTGAAACTCTTGGATTTCATTTAGAGAAGACAAATAATTCACAACTGTGTAAGATCTGAGCAGACACGTGTGTGCTGCGCGCACACACACCAGCTGGCACTATGCAGCTGAGAGCCACTACTCTGGGAGCGATTTTACTGAAAAAAAATATTCACAGAGCCTGTCAGGTGGTGGCTGGACACATCTGATGCATTTTCACTACGTGGCAAGGTGAGTCAGAACACACGTGGCACAGACAGGAAAATTACAAAGATTAACTCTCCATCACCAAAAGGCTTCTGTGGCTCGGGGTAAGAGAATCCATCAAGGCCACAACAATTTTGAACAAAAGTCTGTGAAGAGGAAATGGGTAGTGGTCCTAATTAGAACCACTGGAAAAAGGTGCATCACTTTTTTTCCAGATGGCAGAGCCAGAAGACAGTGGGATGTTTTCAATAGGAAAGATCAACTAAGAAAATAACTAAATACATAACCTCTGCTGCTTATAACTCCAAAGCTATGTAAGACATACAGAAAATGGCTTTAAAATAGATTTGAAAAGAAAGCTAAGTTGGAATAATGCCTCAGTCAATCAGGGTACAGTCAGTAAGCCATGTCTGTACTTGTTGTCTTAAAATGTGGTTTTGAGCAAAATTAACTCATCTAGTTAGGGAAAAAAACATTGGGAAGAGAGGCACAAGGACACCACTTCAACTATTACACGAGGGCAATTTACATAATCCATGTGGCATTACACATCTTTGGGGTGATAAAAGCTCAGGAACATTTTCACCTTTGTTTTTTTATGAAATAGCCAAGGAGCCATTAAATATGGAATTAAAATCTTGTACAAATCAAGCACTCCTAATTTAAAGAAATAAATGAATAGTTCACACTGCCCTTTGGTTTTAAGATCTCTTGTTGATACTTTCAGTCATCTATTATAGTATACTTTTTTCCTTACTACAGTTATTGGGTTAGTAATCTCCACTTTAACCACTTTTCCTTGGGGCTATATACTAAAAGAGCCAGCTGCGGTTTGCAACCAAGATGTCCAGTTATCCCCATCATCTGGCTGCTAAATACAGCTGTTGAATGGCTGCAAACCCCAGCTCCAGTGGCCGTGTCTTTTTCTCTGCCAACACTTCTCCCCTCTGGTTCAGGAAAATGATGCCACCTTGGAAAAGAAAGTAGGTCTGTTTTCCAAGGATCCTCTCACAGTTTTCCCCCCTTGTCCTCTTGATTTAATCTTATCAGAAAAAACTCTAAGTTCATACCTGTAAATGTGATAGACAAACTTGATGCCAACCAAGAAAGTGCTGCTGGGAGAAAACAGTTGCTGCAGTCGTAGTGCTGGCATAAGATATTTTAGTGCTATTGGAGATAATTAAGACTAAAGGAAAGCACAGTAGTAAATCGTTTTCAGTCATTCACAATCCACTGAGCTTTGTCCCTTAAATATACGCCATATCTGGTGGCCTGCTATCTTTGCTGGGGATTCTGGGTGCAGAAATGGGAGATTGGAAGTAAAAGAACATACCAACCTCTGTATAACAGCAGTGTCTTCGATGTTGAGGTACAAGGGAAGAGAACAGAGGGGCCTGTCATGACTTTTAATAATCTCTTAAAGATCTAAGGTCCAGATGGAATTTCTTGGCACCTCTCAAAACAACTTCATCTTTAATTGCTATGAGAATAATAATATGAGATGCCTATCTGACTCTTAAATAGTGAGATACCATAAACACTAACTTCCATTTCTTAGCTCAGTAGCTAAAATTCACTTCAAGGATGTGAGCATTGATAAAATGGTCTGGAAAGAGGGACAAAAGTTTGTAGCTCTTTCGCTTTCCTTTATTTTTCTGTCTCTCCCTTGCATACATAACACTATGGCCTTGTTTGCTTGCTCTGAGGGATTGCAAAGAGTCTATAAGAGAAGCAATAAAAAAAAGATGAAAAGCAAGGAGTAACTTAAGTGAGATAATCTCAAAGATACCATCTGGGGTTGAGTATGATAGCTTCATGGTAGTACTGCACATGATCCTGCAAGCGGTCAGAGTTCAAATTCTAGACTCAGGCTTCCTGCAATGTTGAAGAAAAAGCTTTTAATCTTTCATGTTTTTATAGAATGAGAGTCAAACATTTTCTTCAGCCAGCATTTCTTGCAGTTCATCTTCCGTGCTTTCTGAAATCTTGTGGAAGAGGGAAAGGGCAGAGCTTTTCTGCCCTTAGCTGGATGCTTAGCTGGACACATTCAGCAAACCCTCCCAATAAGCACTGAAAGCTGCACGCACTATGGAGCCTTCATTTGGAGAAATGAATGACCCTCTCCCTCAGGTGGGGATGGAAGGAGTTACAAAGGATAATTCCAAAGATACTGGTAGAAAACAGACCTTTCATAGCATTGATGGGCCATGTCAGAAAAGAGTTGAAGGAGTAGAGTAAGAAGTTCTGCGAGCTTACAGCTTCATATTACTGGTACATTTCTACAGTATTTATAACGTTTGGATATTAGCCACATTCATCTCACGTGTTTAACTAGAGGAAATGTCTGAGAAAGTCTGTCATAGATTTTAATTTTCTTTCTTCTGTTTTTCTTTCTCAAATAGGAGACCAATCTTCAACACCTGTCTCACTGGGAAGGGAACAAGCTGGTGTCTCCCACCTCAGATTACTGCCCTAGCTGTTAGGCTGTAGGCTTCTCTGGAAGTGGAGTGTTCTCACTTCAGGGCTATTGAGCAACAGTCCTTATGGAAAACTTTTCTCCTCTTCGCTCTCAGAGTCCTGTACTCCTCTCTGAGTCGTAGCACTACTTCAAAAAGAAAGGTGAGGAATGTACACGTTCTCCAGGACATTACTGCAAGGCAAAAGAGGACAATTTGAGTCCCCTGAGACTACAAAACATGTTGAACACAGATCTCCAACTTCCTGAGCAAGTGCTCTAACTACAGGACTCCTAAATAAGTGGTCAACACTTCTCCCTTCTCAGCTCTTAAAGAAAAGCATGAGGCAGTCCCTTATTCTCAAAGCACTGAAGATCAAGCAAAGTTTTGCGGCTGTGAATCACACTTTCCTCACATATTGAACTCAGAACCGCAGCCCAGCGCCAAAATCGGAGAGACAGAGAGCATTTCATGCACATCTGGTGCTCAAATGGCCAAAGGCTCCTTCCAAACAGCACGCCGGGTGTTAGGAATCCAGCTCGTGAGCCCTGGGAACTCTGAGTCTATGTCACGCTACTTATTTACTCTGTGAAAGCTGGATCTCTAACTTGGGTTTGTGAATAACATTCCCAAAGGCAAGCCTGTTAAAAGTATCTCTGAAGAGCTGGGCAAAAGGATTGTATTTCAGAAGGAAGCTCTGAAGTAATTTTTCACAGTAGTCTTAACCAGAACATAACACTGGGAACCCCTTGTAAGGGAGTGGTACTGCTACAAACTCGCTATCCAAAAAGATGCATCAGTCAATGTCTCTGCCTCGGCTGAATGTGCCTAAAAATGGGCCAACTTCTAATACCCTTCTAATCTGCTACATGCATCTTTTAGACCGTGCAGGCTAATTCCCTATCACTAGGCAAGATCTAAGGCTAGAACCGTAACAAACTATGTGTAGCTGAATTAAAAAAAAAAAAAAAAAAAGTCCCCAAAACCATGAAAAGAAATAGTAGAGTTATTTTTTTCCAGGCCTTTCAGTCAATATGCAGCAAATTTGCCCATTCAGAACACTTATTATAGAAAAGTGTGTTGTCCCTTGATTATGCAAATCTCCCTCTCACCACCTCTCATGTGTCAGTTCTACCTTTCTATAAATGTCTTACCTGTGCATGATTGTTGGAAAATGACTCCTAATCCTGCAGCTGAACCCACGCAAGAGGCATCTCCCTCCGCAGGAGAGATGCAGTCCAGTGTTTTGCTAGTATAACCATGCTGGAGTGGACCCAGCCTTACCCAGTATAGCAAAACAACTGCCTGAAGACTTTGGTTTCGTTTTTTTTTTTTTCCATTTAGCTGATGCCATCCAGGAGGTAATGCAGCTCAATTGGGGAGGGGGGGGACCAAACCAAAAAAAAAGAGAAAAGAAAGAAAAAATGAAAATGAAAATGAAAATGAAAATGAAAATGAAAATGAAAATGAAAATGAAAAGGAAAAGGAAAAGGAAAAGAAAAAGAAAAAGAAAAGGAAAAGGAAAAGGAAAAGGAAAAGGAAAAGGAAAAGGAAAAGGAAAAGGAAAAGGAAAAGGAAAAGGAAAAGGAAAAGGAAAAGGAAAAGGAAAAGGAAAGAAAAAACGAAAAAACCCACCCAAAGTGTCAGCCAGCTCAATGTTTCCACGAGGTGGATATGCTGACAAAGGTGTAGCAAAAGAGGCTCTTCCAGTGCCAGGCCTGGTGCAGGTGGGTGAGTTTTCCACTGCTGCCAGTAGATTCTTGCAAACACCAGGCTTCATTTGTTCATGCTTTATCTGGATTTTCTGATACTATGTAAGCCCCTATCAATGTGGTTTAACTTTACACCTGCATTGCCTGTTGGACCCAGCCAGTTGAAACCAAGCACCTGCAACCCTTGGTTCTACTACTTGCATTTGAGGTAGTTTTTTTCTGGGATACTGCCTCTATTTTAATGTTCTTTGGAATATCTCGTACAGTTCTGTATTGTGCCTGAAGTAAATTATTGACAAAAAAACCAAGGGACTTGTATAACAATGTTGGGTTGAGGCAGGGGTTTTTTTCTTTCAATCTCTATTGCCCTCATCTTGTGAACAGCTTTGTACGCCAGTAACTTTACATACATCAATAGTCCCACTGAATAGTTCCCACGTGATTTTCCTGGTAACTGTAACACTAGGTGCTAACAAAAGGAATGCTTTGCATACAAAATTTAGGGTTCTACTCTGAGGAAGAGTCCGATTTTAGGGTCTAGATTATTGTTGTCTTTGGAACGATCATCTCATCCCAGAGGCTAGAGAATTTAACTTCTATCTTTGCATAGAAAATACTGGTTGTTGCTTTCCACACGCTCAGAAAAGGAGCAGGATGTCCCAACGACAGTGATGAGGGTGGCAGTGAAACCCCTGGCGTGGATTTACGTTTAACCCCTGGCACTCAGGATGGACACCAAAATTGGCAAGAGGCGGGTGAGTTCAGAGAGCTTCAGCTCAGGAAGACAAGACCCAGGAGCAGAACTCCATGTGATGGTATTTCCAACTCTTTCTTCATGAAGTTCTATAGAAATATGGCAACCTAAGGAATTACTTCAGAATACTGAAGAAAGGCAATTCTTCCAGCGCTAAATTCTGCCCCCAAATATTATCACATAAGTAGTGATGAGTTTTGAGGGCAATCTGTGAAAAATATTATACGCCCACATACACAGCGATTGAAACAGAATATGCTTGCAGAAGCCGAGAGTGGCATTTCACCATTTAGGAAGCTTTTTCATTAGTCAACTGTCTTTCAATAGCTAAACTCCATATTTGCTACAGTAAATGTTGCTTTGTAAAAAAAACAAAAAAAACAAAAAAAAAAAAAAAAGGGCATAGATTCTTATCTCCTTTTCCAAGCAGGCTGAATTCTTCAATCCTAACCAGTTTTATCTTGGCACAGCTATCAGGCTATGTTACGCATTTCTGGGAAATGTGTGTCAAAATCAGAGTGCTTATTGTTTAGTTTAAGGAATAGTTTCAGATCTAAATGTGGGGAAATGCAACTCAGGGAACAAAAGAGGATTTAAAAGAAAACCAGAGTAAAAACTAAAGGAAATTACTGATTTCACCGGATGCAAAATTGGGCACCTGGTCCTTCAGTTTCACGTATAATCTTGGAATTTTACAGAAGCATTTGCTCGCATACTTATAGGAGCTTTGCAGGACTTAGTCCAATGTTTCTATGTAATTGTCTTCTCTAAACCTGTTTTTAATTAATCTATTACATATTCTAACTTCTAAAGAATGGGATTTAGAAAAGCACTGGGCATCAGCCTTACTTTATCCCTATTAAGTCAATGGTAAAACTCCCCTTAATTCCACTGGGAGCAGAATTAGCCCCATGCCAAGCTCATTTTCAAAATCATGTCTTCACAGCTTATGCAATGCCTTCTCCCTGCCCTTCTTTAAAGCACAGGCTTCCCTCTACCGTTTTTTGTTTTTTTTTTTCCCCCTTGCAAAATAAAGTCATGCAAATGCACAAACAAACCAGCCTCAGCATCATAACTTCTGGGAACAACCTATCTCACTGTTTTCTTTCTGACTCTGTGGTTCACATTTTGGAGGAAACATTTAAGTTTACGGTGGTGAACCTGCTGTGAAAGTCTAAGCAGGCTCCAAGTACGATCCAAAAAAGTTGGAGATAAAGCTCTCTCTGGGTGTTGGCTGGGTTCCCTTTTTCACTTAAAGTGACCCAGCATTTGATTGTGTTACCCTGCTTCTCACATCCCCACTCTTTATTGCACTGCTCTGTAACACAAGCAAAATCATAAATCTGTATCTCTTTTTTTTTTTTTTTTTTTGAAACTTTTCCTCTCCCGGGAGCCTTGGAGAGCTCGATGCAGCAATTTGATCAGCTATCAAATACATTTCTTTGTGCCAATACGTGTTGTTTTTTCACCTGCACTAGCATAAACCAACAGTCGACTTTTCACACTCATCTAGATATATTCCCCCTACTTCCTTGCCGAAGACGTATTTTACCTGCAGAAAAATAAAATTAAATTAAAAAGCTGGTTTTCTGGCAAAGAATACGGCTCCTCCTCGAGCAGCAATTATACGCAGCCCCGCTCTACCGCCTGGCTGCGCACCTGGGTAGGTGCGGTGGTGCTGCCTCCCCTCGCGTTGCCCCTGCCTGTGTGCACGTGTGAGTGTGTGTACACGCGTGCCCCTGTGTGTCCGTGAGCGTGCGAGCACCGGCGCCCACCGCGGTGGGGGCACACGCGCGTCGGCACGTGTGTGGCTGTGTGTGCTTGTGTGCCTCTGTGTGCACGCGCATCCCTGGCGGGGGGGACGGGGACACACGGGACACACACGACACATGCGTGTGTGTGCATAAGTGTGCGCGTGGGTGCGCGTGCCTGCCTGCCGGCACGTGCCGCCACCGCCGCCCGCGGGGACGAGG
>VXBL01008796.1:1352432-1362983 GCA_013400195.1 Aramus guarauna
AAAAAAAAAAAAAAAAGTGATTGTATTATTTAGGTGTTAAGAAAATAGCAAAAACTGAACTCTTCTTATTTCAGAGGAAAGGAATAGAAGACGATGAATGAGCTAGCTCAGGTACTAGAAGCAATATAATCACATTAGGGCAGTGCTCTGCCCAGGCTAATTAATCCTGCTGAACAGCAAGCTATTGGTGTTAGTGGAGCACCATACTAATGCAGCTGTGCTGCTCTTGTACAAGGTAGCTAGCTTGGAAACTGTACGCATTATTGTTCAGAGCTGCTTGGATAGCTTTTCAGGATAAAAAGCCTCCTTAGTAATCTATGTCCGAAGAGCATGATCATGCGGTGCTCCCAATACTTGCACAGCTCTCAACTGTTGCGGTCATGTAGTAGAAGTCCCTGGAGCGGAGAATTTTATTTGCTGATTCTACGGTCGCTTCTGAGCACTAGCCCTTTGGGCTCAGCAAGGCAGTGGTCGCAGGTCAGCAAAACAGACTCCGCAGCTGAAGATTACTTCACGCTGTCTTTCTGTAAAGAACTGAATTGAGGTTGTATTGGCAGTGTGAATTCTGGCTCTTCCTAGGTCCTCAGCACTCACTTTGTTTAATTGTTTTCTGTGGTGGCTTTTATGCAGTTTAGCTGGAAGTCATTCGGTTCAGCACGACGTCTCAGTAATGTTGCAGGGAAGTTCAGAAGTATCTGGAGGAAAGAAAGCTTGTGAGCATGGAAATAAAGCACTAATCAGAGATCTAATACGCACTTGACATAGCAGCACTTGGGCATAATCAAAACTCCCTGGTAACAAGCAGGAGCGATGGCAAAATTATAGGAGGTGGCTCACCGCTGAAGAAGGGCGGTCAGCCCCTTGTGCCTTCCTGCAGGCTTTCGCTGCTTGCTTTCCTGGTATCCTGGTGCTGCTGCTCGGGGGGGTCCAGCGCCACGTTAGGGGGGGAGTTTTATTTTCTTTGGTGAGATAAGGTGAGCTCACTTGTTGCTGTCAAAAGAGGAAGGGAAGTCTCTTTTTTACCACTTTTGACTGCCTTCTCCCACTGTCCACTTTGTGTTAATTCCACTGTAGCCCTCTGTAAGCTGCTTCAGCTCGTTAAACCAGCAGAAAACTGCCAGAGCAAGAGAGTTGGATGGTTTCCTGCATTGAAGGCCTCAACGGAAGGGTTGTCTTGGTGCTGGTTTTGGCTGCGGTGAGGGAACTGCTATGTGGGTGAAAGAGGTACAAAACCTCTGTCAGTAGCCTTGTTTTAGGAGCTGGTATCTGATCTTCTGGCCTAGCTTCTCCATTAAAATTGAATCTCCACAATGTGACATTTGCAGAGCAAAGGTTCAATCTACTGTAATAACCCTCTGCATCAGGCTGAAGTGCTGTTTCAGGAGGCTGTTACCTCCCAACCCCTTTTCTTAGAACAGAAAAAAGGAAAAGAAACACAGTGGCAGAATTACTGAAGCCCCAGCTCCTGTAGACCAAAAACCAGAGTGCTTTAACTGGGAGGAAGGTTGTGGGGGGGCCTTTGTAGGAGGACGAGGGAAAGGGGGTTGAAATGCAGCTGTGGAACTATTGAGTGGTTTTGGTTTCAAATGGAAAAAGCCACCTTCCCTGATGGTACATTTCTTTAAGAAAAAGATACAGTGAAAGACAAGGAATTGACATGGAATGAGTAAGCAGTGTGGCGATTCCTGGCAACATGCTGATGATGCAATCTATTTTGAAAGAAGTTTTCTTAATAGTACTTTGTGTCCTTAATGCTGACATCTTGTAGCTGTCATTCAGTTTGTCAAAGGAGTTTGAAATGGATCTTGTGTCCCCCCCGCCCCATTTTATTTTACCTTTCTATATTCTTCAGTGTTTTTGTATCTACTAGTTCTTTTTGAGTGTTTTGCAGTCCCTTTCTTCCTGATAAAGAACTACAATAAACAGTATTTTTTAGTGGTTTTATAAAAGACACTAAGGAGGTGAATTAAGTGCTTGAATTCAGGGAATCAAATGTAGTGGGTAGGTAGGTACCTTACACCTCTAACTTAAGGGCATCTTCATGCGGCTTCTCGACACTTTCCTTGGGTTTGTTGGCAGATTTGTGCTCTTGTGAAGTGGCAGCTGGAGGTGGCAAGGGTTATCTTATGGCATCCAAAATTCCACAAAACAATAAGTTAAATTGCTTGCTTAGGGATAATGGCACTACAGGATGCAGAGAAGCTTCATCTGAGTTATGAAGAGTATGATTCAGTGACTCCATTAAGCAACCTCTTGGTTCTGCCACTTGGCAGACCCTATGCAGAGCCAGTTCAACCTGCCAACCAGACATTGAGCTACCCCCGCTTTTGTTGGGATCGCGGTGTGGTGGGGTAGGGAGCTGAAATGGCTCAGTGGAGGTGTCAGCACAGTGGAACCCCACTAAGCCAATGCACTTGAAAGGAGAGCAAAGTGGAGGAGAATGGGACTGTGGCATCTTTTTGTCCATAATTAATTTTCTTTCTGCTGGGAGCCCTTAAGGTCTTTTTAGGGGAGGACGTTGTTTCAGGTGAGCTGCTGCAGCTGCCTGTCTGTCTTAAAGTTTCTGCCATGCAAGTAAATGCCTGTCTGGTTGAACATCAGTCATGAGATGGAGGGATGTCTCATTGTGTGTCAATGTGCATTTTTGACCAGAATAGGGTGCGTTCCATTGCTAGTTCATGTTTTTCAGCCTTAAACCTGTTTTCTGTGAGCTAAGACCAATATTTAATTTTTTATGCTCAAACTTGGTCTATGTTCTCAACAGGTAAATTTACCAAAACTGACTGACTGAATACGCTATGTAACTGGATCATGAGAATTGTGGGAAAATGAAAAGGCTTTAAATGTTCAGTGGAAAACATCTGGCTTTCACAAAAAAAATCAAGCACATGATTAATTCTTTAACTGAAAACCCACGTGCGTATTTATATAAAAGGCAAAACCTAAATTCCAGACATGTAAGACTCTTTTTGTGAAAGCTAAATAAGGTGATGTAAAGATGTGAGGTAAAGCTTAAAATGGCATATCTCCTGCATTTTGGCAGAAGTTATATTCTCATGGTGGTGATTTCATATTCAATGTTAGTATAGCAGCCAATGGCAGCCATTTAATATAAAGAAATAGAGTGAATCATAATGTTGGTGAGTACAGTTGCTTAAGGCTGTAGTTCTGTGCTGTGGGCAAACTGAAGCAGAAAAATTCCACCTGTTTATTAAAATCTACGGTTAAGGCTGAAAAACATCTTGTCTTATTCACTCATAAGAGTGGTAGACAGCCAGGCTTTGATAGCTTCTTTGAATGTTAATGAAACCACAGGACTATGAAAAGGAAATCATGGACAGACAGGAGACAGCACTTCTTGTGGTAGGTAATTAATGTCATTACAGAAGCACTTGTGTGACTGTTGGGTGGACAGACCTTTTCTTAAAGCTGTCTGAAACACACTGCTGAAAGAATTGTTGAGGGTGTTAACTTTGGTTAGGTGGTTTAGGGCGGGTATTTTTTTCACTAGCTCTTAGAGCCAGCATAGGTGTCAATTTCTGCAGTTTTCATCTTAAACAGAATATTTTAACAAGTAGTTCTTTTATTTACAAATAATAAATTTGTCTTCCTAACTTACTTGGCAGAATAAGAGTAATGGTTCAGGAGAGTGGCTTTGATTCAGTGTTTGCTACTAACGGTGCAGCACTTCTCTGGCAATAAGCTGCTGCCTGAGATGGTACAGAGATGATGAAACACTGCTTGTGTGCTTTTTGGTAACAAATTCAACTATTCAGATGTGTCTCTGTGTAAAGTATGCTTTAGACATTCTGTTTTGAAGGATTCTGTGGTCTATTTCAGAATTATTTCTAGAACTGTCATTCTACAAAAGAAGAAAATACTTGTTTAGGTGGGCCTATGAATGAAGCAATATGGGGAATGTACCCGGTACTCAATATTCTGGTTCCTTCTTTTGTGTGAAAACTTCCTTTATCCACAAAATTTGTTCAGGGTTTTTCTTCTTCTTGGTTTGTTTTTTGTTTGTTTGGGGTTTTTTTTAAGCATGTGATATAAAGAATGTGTGCACACTTCTAAGAAACATCTCTGCTTTTCTGTTTTCCATGGCTTTTTATAATCTGGTCTGCAAGTGTGTCATGCAGACAGAATTGGTGAGTAGTGAAGTGCATGCTTGCTCAAACCGGATTAAATGAAACCTTTTACAGAATTGTGGTTAAGTTGCTGTTGTATCGCAGTGCTCGGCAGCCTTACCTGCAGAGTCCAGAAGACTTTACGGTTGTGAGAAAGCAGTTTGGTTTCCCAGGGGTGAGAGGACTTCAGCGACTTGCCCAGGATCGTGCAGTGTGACGATAAAGAACAGAGCTTCGCTGCCCGGCGCCAGTCTGGTTTCTCCCCACTAAAGCGGGGGCTGTTGCTGTGTGCTGGGCAAAGGCTGTCTTCGCTCCTACCCGTGCTGCAGGTCTCTAGGCTGGGCGTGTTAGCTCACCAGGGTCAGCTTAGACCTGGGTTTGGGAACCTGGTTCATGGCGGCACGTGAGCAGCTGTGGTTTGCCACGGAACCGCTGTCTATTACGGTGGAGGCTAAACCTGAGACTCGCTGGGTCTGTGTTTAGGTCACTAGCTGAAGCTTTTTAAGCAATACTTGAAATCAAATGCTCTGGTCCAGTGCTGTTTTGAAGGAAGGCAAGTAATAAAACTCCCAGTTTGCCTTTCATGCATCTTGAAATCTTCAGTTTGAACTCCGCTGTAACCAAGAAATGCTTGTACGAAATAATATGACAACTTACAATAACTCTCTGCAGTAAGCTGATTGGATTTTATAGCTGGTGTTTATGAAGACACAGGTATTGCTCATTCTGATGCCTCTAATTTTAAAAGCTTTTCAGACAGATTGGATGAGCACATAACCTGCTGTTACATTCTTATAACTGTTAAAGTTAAACATTCACAGCCCTTGTGGGAACACTGAGATATGCAGTCTCTTATGCAAAGGTAACTACAAGTGTAAAATCTACTTTCATTTGTCCTCCCACTCCCTCTTGGAAACTCTATGTACCTTGGCTTTTAAATTGTCTTAGGAATAAAGCAAGTGAATGGAAGTCTGGCTTCTAAGAAATTTAGGGGTTTTTTCTTTTTTTTTTTTCCTTTTTTCTTTTAATGCAAATCTCTAATAAGGTAAGAAGAGATGAAAGGCAATATTGAGCAGAGGACCAAAATGATGCTGGGCAATGGACGCGCTGATGACCATGGAACATCTGGCTGTTATAAGACTTCTGTGCACATCTCAAAAATTATTTCAGAAGAATCAACTTTTTTCTCTGATACTGGGCTGAAACAGAAATTGCAATTTTAATGCAAAAACATGCAGCTTTGCACTTCTTATGTGAAGATATATATTGCTGGCATTTAAGTTAGAGGCAGTACTGTGTATTGTTTATATGAATAACATAGAAAGGAAAGAATGTCTCATACTTTTTTCCAGAATTTTACATCATCTGACTTACATAGAGGTGATCTTATTGCTTGGCAACATAAAACCTCTTTTTCAATTATTTATTCAAAGTCAGTATGTGCTTTTAAAATATTGCAATAAAATTGCATTAGATCAGTGCAGCTTGTTTCTTTAATTAGTATTCAGACCACTGTGAAGCTATTTTTTAAAAGTATCTGCATATTTTTCTTTCACTTAGTCCACTGCATAATAAACATCTCTGTGCCTTTTGAAATTTCTTTTGTTCAGGAACTGCTTTCTTCCAAGGAAATAGGAAGTAGCTTGTGTAAAATAATACCAAGCTAAAAACCGTTTTGCTTTCAAAGTCTAGTGCTTAAGGAGATAGTAATTTTACTATTCACTGATACACATACACAGATGCAGACGCAGTCTTTAACTTCGCTGTCGGATTTCTCACTGCCTTTGAGCGCTGACATCTGTTGGTGCGCTGAATGGTGATGCTAATGATAAAGCTTTGCCCATACTACTGTCTGTAGGGAAATCTGCTGCTTGTTACTGTGGTTATAGTTCTCCACCCATCTGTGATTTTGAGAATTGCACTTCAAATTTTGTGTTGGATCTGGATAGTAATATTAGATTCCTTAAAGTAGAGAAATAGATGTTAATTATTTGCAGTGATGGATTTCCGCTCCCCTTCTCCCCCCCATCATACAACAGAAAACCTAATTACTATTTAGAGAGTAGAAGAGTTATACACATTATATATTTAAAAAGTCACAATACTTCGAAGCTGCATGCTGCTTGCTTTGTTCTGGTGAGATCGTCTGAAGAATCACCACGGGGAAAAACTATGCTATGTAAAGGCAAACTGCAAGTTGACTGATATTTTTATGTCTTATTCAATAAAGCTCTAGAGAAAACATGGCATTGAACCTGAACTAACTCTTCATAGAAATGTGTGTGATCTTGTCAAGGGCTGAAGTGACATCACAGATCAAGAAGGGCATTTCAAAAAATGACCTTTCTGAAGAAAAGCCCGTAAGTCTCTTCATGCAGTTTCTTTAAAAAAATCACTGCCTTCATATATTGAGACAGAGATGTATTTGTATCTCTCTCCACATATATGTTTTACATAAGAGCCAAATGTATTGTACAGTTAGTAAATGATAAATTCTGTTGTCTGTAACTGAAGATATATTTGTTTCGGGGCAAGCTCTGATCTGAATAAACACATTGAAAAAAGTAAAAAGCATGGGGCTTTTTCGTGGATTGTGGGGTTTGTCTGTTTTTTTTAACAAATAGTCATCTAAATTGAAAAGATAATTATACATATAGTGCAAGCAAAATCCAGAACATTAGGGTAGAGTAAGTAAATCCTTGTATTTCAATAATCAGTTTTGCTGAAGTTATTTTTTTATTATATAAATCTAAACCTTGCAGAAAGTAGATGCTCTGTGAGAAAGTTTTCAGACTTCATGGAAACAGTTTTCATATGCAGCCTGATCATCTGAAAGTATTAGAGACATGGTTGGTCTGCATTTATGCACGCTGTAGTCCTGTTTGTTCTTTCTCCCAACCTTCTGCTTACCATGTGATTTTTGTTATTGAGGAGGAGAGAGATTCAGACTCACCACTGGACCTCTGGAGGCCTGATCTCTTGCTTAGAGTAGGGCTGACTTCAAAATTAAATCAGGTTGCTCACAGTCTTGTGCACTCAAGTATGGAAAATCTCTGCGGAGGAAGATTCTGCAGCCCCTCTGGACAAACATGTTGCAGTGTCTGAAGACCCTTATTGTAACTTTTTAAATTATTATGACATCTAGTTAGAATTTCTCTTGCTGCAACTTGTAATCACTGCCTTTTCTCCTTTCGTTGTGAACCACTGAGAAGAGCTTGGCTACCTTTTCTCTGTGGGCATCCATGTGTCATTGAGAAGCCTTCTTCTCTAGTCTGAACAAAACCACAGCGCTCTCTCTTCTCTTATGTCATGTGTTCTTTTGTTTTTTGTTTTTTTTAAATCTCTAATTGACGCAAGGGAGCTGAAAACCAAGAACAGGGTGCCCATTTGATGAGGCATCAGGAATGTTGCATAGAAAATGCTGACTGCTTTCCATTGCTAGCAAGCACTCTTGCTAACACAGCCCACTATAGGGTTAGCCTTCATCACTGCAAGGATGCCTTACTTGCGTTCCCAGGTGGTTCACCAGGATACCCAACCCAGGATGTTTGTTGCAAAACTGTTTTCTAGCTTTTGAGTTCCCATTGTGTACTGTGGTATGGGATTATTCCACATTAGGTATAAGATTTTTGTATTCGCTTTTATTTGGCTTCAGGAAGCTTGTCAGCTCACTCCTCCAGCTTGTTGAGGCCCTTCAGGTGGGAGCCCTACTCTGTAGCTTCTTGATTGCTGGAGTCTGGTGTTACCCATGAAGTTGGTGAGGGTGTGTTCTGCTCAGTTGTTCAGATTAACCTCAGAGAAATGTCACTCGTAGCTAGCTGCTAGTTAGATTTTGACTTGTTTACTGCTGTCTTGAGCTTGTCAGTCCAGCCACTTTTTTCATCAGCCTTGTTGACCAGCTGTCTAGTCCATGCCTTTTTAGCTGCTGTGGTGCTAAGGGGAACTGTATCAAAAAGCATGCTAAAGTCAAGGTAAATGATGTCTGCTGCTCTGTCCTCATCCACAGAGCCAGTGGTTTCATCATAATAAGTAACTGGGTTGGTTGAGCACATTTTGCCTGTGGGAAATTATGCTTGCTGTTCACAAAGGTGTTTCTGTCCTTCGTGTTCTTGGAAATAGATTCAAGGAGGACTTGCTCCATTTTCTTCCCAGAGTTTGGAATAAGGCTGACTGCCCTGAGTTCCCTGAATCTTCCTTCTTGCTTTTTCCTCAGTTACCAGAGACCTCACTTGATCACTACAGCCTTTCAAATGTGATCTAGAGAGGCCTTGCAATGACATCAGCCAACTCTCTCAGCACCATCAGAAGCATCTCATCTGGTCCTGTGGGTTTGTGTATGTCCATTTTGCTTAAGTACTCCTCCCCAAACTTCATCTTCCTTTACCCGACACCTTTCCCCAGGCGTGCATATACCTGGCCGGTAAAGACCAAAGCAAAAAAGACAGAGTGCTTGAGGCTTTTCATGTCCTTTGCCACAAGTTTTTTCAACCTGTTGAGCAGCAGGTCCCTGTTCTGTTTGGTCCTTCTTTTGCTGCTGATGTATCTAAGGACGCCGTTGCTGGCCCGTGGCAGTTTCTACCTGAGCTTTGGCTTTTTCTTCCCTCCTGCCTGGGCAACACTTCTGTACTGCCGTGGGGCTGCCCCTGCCCGCTCCGTGAGCTTCCCTGGGCGCTTGGGCTCAGCTGGGTGCTCCCCATGCAGCCACCCTAGTCTTCTGCCATGGGCCGTTCTCGTGCTTGATGTTCAGCAAGGTCTCTTGGGCACCTTTGCCCTGTGGGGAAGTCTCCCGTGGGATCCTGCAGATCAGGTCCCTGAACAAACTGAGCTTGTTCCCCTGAAGTCTGGGGTTTTATTACTTGTGTTCCTGAGTTCATTCAGGATCTTAAACTTTCCTGTCTAGCATTTAAATAGGCTTGAGGTTTAGACGTTTCTCATTCATGCATTAACTGTTTTGAAGTAAGCATTTATTATGGGAGGTGGGGTGATGGAGGAAAAGGACACGTAGCCTTTCCTGGCTAATTTGCACCTGTGCTACCTCTGGGTTCATTAGGGAAGCCCAGCAGGCAACCGTGTGTTAGCTCAGCAGGTATTTTGAAATTGTTAAAAATGAGGAATGTTTACTGGACATGGTTATGGATATGGTTAATATAGGGAAATCCACTGAATTTTTGAAATACTAGCTATTGATGGAAAACAAAACTCTTAGTTGCAGCTTTTGCCACTTTTGTGGGTATAAATGGGTTACTAGCATACTGACGCAGGCTGGGAGACTTAGCCATCAAAGAACTGTTCGCTGTTTTGAAGTGTCTTTCCTCTGCATATTTCTGATCAGAATATCAGTCATCTGATGTTTAGACATTGCAAATACATAACTAAGGATGTGAAAGCTAATATAGTGTCAGTTAAAGATGAGAAGTTCAAAGTTTGAATTGTTACTGAAATGGATGCCACTGAATTAGATTTAAATCACGGATCTGTTTGATTTCTTTCTTAAGGGTCTAACTTCATTTGTAAGCACTTAAAATTAGCAAATACTTATTGATAGCTTACAGACTTGTGGCTTTTTGATTAAATTTCTGTCTGTTTTGTGTGACTTGTTGCATGGTTTACAGCAGGCACTGTAAATATTTTTACAGTAGGCTTGTACTATTGCACGGCACTACCAATTCGCGAGAGTCCAACTCTTCAGCATTTGATTTTCTGTCACTTTTGACATCACAAAGAGGTCTGACTTTACAGAAGCTTGGTTTTGAAAATGAAGTCTTTCTTTATACTGCCTCATGCTCAGCACCTAAGCTCACTAGTCACTTCTGAAAGGGTAGGTTTCCAGCATTATAGCAATACATGAGCATCCCTTCAATTTGACATGCCTATTCTGATTTTGTGATGTGAGAAGCAAAGCTCTTTCCAGCTATAGCAGGGACTATATTATAACCTTCCTTTTGCCCCAGCTTTATGATCCCTTGTTATGGGAACAGCGATCACTCGTAGTTTTTATTTGGCACTTAGATCAAAAGTGTGAAAAGGGAGCCGTAAAACCTACATGAGTACTTTTGGTGGGAATAAGTTTGAGGAAAGGGCCTCTGAGTTTTGGAAAGCAGTTAAGCTTATTTTAACTTTCCTTAGACTTTTTTTCCTCAAGTTTTCTACTAAGTCTGTGCACGGAGGTTTTGTTTCATCAAGAAAGTTATTCTGAATCTTGTTTAACAGTCTAAAGCATGACCAGTGGCTGCGTCTCCACTTTTACATTTTTGATCTGTGACTTGAAGTAAAAATTCAGCATTTCATTTTCCAGTGTAAAGCAGGTCCTGTAGTCTAAGCTATTGAAAGTCACACCACTTGGGTCTCTTGCATGTAAAAAGAAACTTCAGATGAATGGTCTTATAATCTGTATGTGCTGGGCATTGAAAAAACTTTTTTTTTT
>VXBL01008796.1:1363005-1388838 GCA_013400195.1 Aramus guarauna
TAGCTGTAGTCTCGATCGTGAGAACTGAGAAGGACAGGTTTGTTACAAAGTTATTTTAAACGCATAATAGTGAACTGCAAGATGTTACACTTGTTTGTTTCAGAGTGACTTCACAGTAGCTTAAGGGTGTGCTAATTACCCATTACTGTGTTCCATGATGGGGGGGATTTTGTGCGGTTTTTTTCTTCCCTTCTGTTTGAACACAGTATTTTTATGATGCCTATTTTATTCTTTATTTGCCATGAGGACTTTTAGCCACTTCAGATTCATGCCACTGTTTGAAAAATGTGTATGTTTTATTTTTGGATGGAGGAGCAAGGCCAGCGGCCGATGCCAAAGATGAATTTCAAAAACAGCTTTAAAAGTCTTCTGTGTTCCTGTGAACGAACACTGCAGTGCAAATAAATGGGGAGGTGATGTACTGCCTCAATGCCAGACACACCTACTGTCTGTTTTACCAGCCCTACCTTATGTCCACGTGGAGAAAAACATTTCCCTAGGAGCTCTGTGGCTGGTTTTACGGCAGCGTCACCAGTCATGATTCTCCTGTACTTGGTAACTTCGTGTTGTGTTATGTGGGGAACTTCTGCAGGCTGTAAAACAAGCTGTGAATATGCTATAATCAGAAGGAAAATAACTTATTCGTAATTCCTCTTGCATATTCCTGCTGTGCTTTAATATCCAGTTTCCAATATGCTGTTTATAGGAAACATCCTGGGTGGCATTGCACATGTTGTAATGAAAACACTGGGAATTATGTTAAGTGTTATCTTTTCTACCACCATCCAAAAATGCCCCATGCAAATTTCAACTCCCATCTTTTCAGTCAAGTTCTTAACTATTTTAAGGAATTCCCCAAAGACGTTATATAGAAGGAGGAGAGAAACTTTGTGGGTTTTCTGATGGGGTAAGGAGCAATGAAAGTATGTGAAGGAAAATTTGCTTGTCTTTCATTTGAAAACTGGTAACTGGGAACATCATGGATGTGCCACATTTTACCAAAGAAACTAGTATGTAAAAGAGTGTTTGGAGTGAAGTGGAGGAAGCGTTGTGTGTGTGTATGTATGTGTACGTATATAGAAATACATATGTGTGTTAATGAGAAAAGACAAAAGAAAAAGCTCATACATTAATGTGTGGAATTATTGCTAAAGAAGTAGTCATACTATAATTTTTTACGATCTTTTAATCATGGTTAAGAGAGAAAAGTGTGCTACAACCCCATCTGTATTTGCTGTTACTGTGATCAGCATGAATGTTTCACAGCCGTTATGGCTTGTATATGAGATGGAAACCTGGGAAAGGCTCTCGTTTTGGCTGGTGAATAGGGAGGAAGTGTTTGGCAGCCTGGAAGATGAAAGGTAGTGCTTGAAACTCACTGTGTAGCTATATATGAAGGTGTACTAATTACTTTATTGTATGAAGTCTAGTTAAATGTTTTATTATTCATATTATTTTATGTTTTGTCCTTTGGACTGCTGGGGAGAAATAATATTTTTTTGATTTTCTGAAGTACTACTGCCAATTAAATATAGACCTCTCTGGATAAGAACAGTATTTACTTGCAAGTCACAACATGTTTAAAAATAAATTTTATTTACTATTTTATAGCTTACTGAAAATCCTAATCAACAGTTCTCGATCAGCTTGTTATACAAGGACTTTCATAACAATTAATTTGTACGCTTAATCCACGTAGTTAATCCCTCTCGCTTTGGGACATCACTCAGTTTCATTCATGCTCTCCAGCTTTTGTGGTATGGTTAGTGTTACTGAAGTAGCTATGACCTCAGTAATACCTCTAGGTGAATTTAGAAAGATTTTGGGTTTTTTCTAGCAGAATTTTCATTTCTTTTAGCATCTATCCCTAAACCTACTTGATTCTGTTTCTACAGACAAATACTGAAAATATGCATTGTGAAGAAAACCAAATAATTTTTACATCTTCACAACCTTTTAAGATCTATACAGTCAACCACTTTCCCCAAATCAGCACGAACCTGTGTTCCTTTCATTCTCCCTTGGGCTGTGGCAGTACACTTAAAAATCTAACCAGCTGTGGCTCTGCCAGATCAGAACTGGAGGCAAATTCACCAAAACCCCAGTGGTTTTTTGGCACACACCTTGCCACTGAAAACCCCTCCTCCCTGAAGGCAGAGTGCATGTGCTGGCATTGATCACAAATGAGATGTATGTGCACTTGATGCCAAGCCTTTTGGACTGCAGGGGACAAATGTTTCTGAATTGAAAGCAGATTGTGGAATATTTGTACTTTTTCTTGAAGCTTTGGTCATATGATGAACATGTATTCCTTTATTTGCTTTACAATGTGGACAAAAGCCAAGCTAATGAAAACTATAGTTCACTTTGATCTGTGAAAACCATACCTTGCGTGAACAAATTGATTACAGCAGTTTGCTCCCAAGAAGGATATTAGCATGCGTATACAGGATCGCCAGCAGACCCCTCCAGCTGGGGCGAGGGATTAAACTCTCCCACTGTCTACCTTTTAAGGATAGCTGTGACATGATGGCGTGAAACTGGCTTTTCCCAATGCTTTCTTAAAGCTTTCTAATATCCCTTCCTCAGTACTGAGAATGGAAACAGATAAGAACTGAGGCATTGCAGGGGATGAGTGCTTCCTTTCTTCACGGCCGTACCTGGCAGTTTCAAACAAGGCAAATGCTACTCCACAGGGACTGCCTTTCTCGAGAAAGAAAGCAGTAAGCAACTTCTAAACTTCTCTTTAAATCGATGAAAAAACCCACCACACTGCAAACATTAAACAGGTTTTTCAGGGCATGTGTTTTGGAGGACTGTAGTTTTTTTAATTTGAGTTTATTTTAATACTGTCAGGAAACTTCAAATGCAGATGTATTTCTGATGTGTTGCCTTTCCTGCAGACCCGGTTTTTTCCGTTCTGCTTGAATCCCTTTGTGTTTAGTTTGCAGTCTGATCACAGCACTAGCTTGCACCAGCAGGCATTACTGACTTTTAGAAGCAGGTATGTACATTTGATGCTGACTTTAAAACTTCCTCAAAAAACGTAAAATATTTGCCCAGTCTTTAAACTTGGTAGCTTCTTGCTGTGGCTTCGGGTTGTTACCTGTTAGCAAGGAGCAGCAGCATCATATGTGAGGTAGGCATGGAGTCAGCTAGAGAAATCGAAAGTCTGAGCTGCTGCGTATTTTAGTTACACTGATGTGTTTGTGGGACCAACAACAGGCGTACTCTCTGGCTTTCAGTCGTTGGCCAGAGGCCCTGCTATGAGACCATCTCCAGTAGCACCACGCAGCAGAGCAAAGCCTTCTCTCCTGTATTGCACAGCCCAAAGGCTTTCCTGCCGTGTCTCGCTGCTCTTGGTTGGGACGTGAAAAGCTCCAGGCTTCAGCACTTCGGCTGTGGCCTCTGACTGGTGTGACACTTCTGGAGGGGTCCGCTTTGGTTGAGCTGGAGCAATGGTTAGTGACCTATTTCAGAGTCAGTAGCAGATGAACACGCTGCCTAGTAGCTTTTGTCAAAGCTGCTAGGACAGTACATATAAAAGGACTAGACTCAAAGCTGATTTCTCCTCAAAGAAATAACAGCCTTAAAAGAGTATAGGCTATTAATGGGTACAAGTAGAATACAAGGAAACGAGTCTTTTCTAGTCAGCAGGGTAAGGCAGTGATAGAGTTGGCTTGTTTGTTTTTATGACTGACAGATGGGACAATAAGATTTCCCCTTCAGTAGCCACATCAGCACTTCATTGCCTGCCTTATCTAGTGCAGGTAATTTTTAACCCTCAGTTAACCATGCCAGCTAAAGGTTTGTAAATAAGCTTTACCTGGCCTGATTGTAACTACAAACAAATCTTTCTGAGAACTAGCCATTACTGTTAAGAGCTCTTACTGTGGCAGCAAAATCAGTGGTAGTACACTAGTGTGGGGCATAGTGTTGAGTTTCCAGGTGTGGAGTTCTGTTCTTGTAGATACAAAGCGTATCTTCCCATCCTTAGGTATGCTGCTCACTCATAACTTAATGAAAAATTTCCACCTTTAGTGATAGGCTTAACTTTTACTTAACAGATCTCACAGACTTTTTTTTTTTTTAATGAAGGTTTAGACCTGTAGGTTTTTAATTAAGCAACAAGCCAATTCTGTCAAGTCTGAGTCTCCTAGCCACTCAGCATCCTGTGTTTTGACTGCTATTTTAGAAGGTAAATTACTTGTTAGGACAGGTTCCACTTCGCTCTTAGAGAGTAGCACCTTAATTGTATAAAGGAGTCAAATTTTGATTTTGACACACATCTCATTGTATTAGCCCTTAGCTCATATTTCAAATACATACAGATTTGCTATTTCATTAAATACTTACAAGATAAGTGTATGAAAAATGTAGACGTGAAAGTCAGTGGACTCTTGAATTAAGTCTCCCACTGTCTGTCCATAGCAGACTGTAAGTTGCTTGGGTTCTGAATTAACACCATACCTCTTAATGGTAAAAAAAGAAAAATACTTCCTTTACTTCTCCAAAGTGGTGTATATATAGATATGTCCCAGCAATACTGCATTGCCAAAAATTGAGATCAATGAGGTCTTTTAAGGTATTCTGAAGTAGTTCCTAACAACATGCTCCAAATCAAGAAAGGTCTGTTAAAATGAACTTGGATGCACCAGAACAGAGGTCTCCAGGTTGCCTTTGGAAGCCTCCACAGTCACAGAGTCCTGAAATGTTCCATGTGCTTGGCAGACCGAGATCACTGGATGCTGAGGGTGATGGGGCTCGCTTTTTGATGATTAACAGGAAGCAACTAGGATATATTGCGTTCTACTGTAAACAAGTGATGCCAAGACCTTCCAAAGTGTCTTGGGTCTAAAACAAACAAAAAAATTACTATTATGGATCCAAGTTACGACATGTGGATGAGCTCGCTATGTGTGATCAGTCATCTCCTGTACATGTGGAAAATATAATTCAGCATTTTGTGAAAGTGGGCAGATGAGACAGACGGATGTGTCAGGAGGTTTTTTTGTGATAGTTTTCTTTTCAAGTGGTCATTACAGGATGGAAACGTACCTTTTCTGTGTTAGTCTCAAGCACAGCAGCGGGGGAGCATTTGGAAGAAATAAAAAGGTGTGTCTCAAATTCTTTGATGTCAGAGTGAAACTTCTCACATTTTTGTGAAAATGTAGTTTTAGAATAACAACTATTTCTTCCCATTTCGTTTTTGAAGGGAGATGTTTTGAAAGAATAAGTTCTAGGAATGAAGCGTATTGCAGTTTTGAGAAGACTGTAAGGAGCTGTCTAAATACCTTGATGTTTGACTTCTGTGCTCAAGAAAGGAGCTTTGTATAGTTCTGGAGAAATGTAATATGCTTAAGAGGACTGAAACCTCTGTTGTCCTAAATTGTCATCTCTAAGGTGTGTTAATGTGCTAAATGTTATACTTGAACCCTTAGAAGTTAAAAGCTCTGGATTTCTGTAATTTGATTCTGAAATCAACAAGGATATGGAGACAGGGAGATGATAGGCAGGTAACCTGCACGTCAGGAGGAGTAAAAGGGTGCTGCTCATGAACATGATGTAGAAACTGGATGCTATGATAACACATGGCTTCTTTATGTAACGTTTTTATGGATGGATCTTATGAAGCATTTCAGAGAACATAAGAACTACACCCCCATTTTAGAATGCAGGAACTAAGGAAGATTTAAAGCACTTTAGCTCCTTCTAATACACAAATAGTAGATAATTAGAAAGAAGCTGAATTACACGTCTCTGACAGTCAGTCTGTTCTCCACTACAACAATCTTTACCAAAATACATAATAAAAGCATGCTTTGTTTCAAAATTTTAAGATTAAATAGATCCAATTTTTTCCAGGAAAGTAATGTAATTGGAAGAAAGATAATAAGACTACATCGATTTTTATTGTGTATTTAGTGGTGTTATTTAAGCCTATTCTGAGAAATACTCTTCTTTGTCAAATGTAGGGCACATCAAATGAAACTACTAGGTGACAAAATCAGAACAAACCTGTTCTTTACACATTATGTTGTAGAGCCCTTTCCACAGGATGTTGTGAGCATCAAAAATATACACAAGTTCAGAAAACAGTTGAGTAATTTCATGAAAGAAAACTACTGGTGACTATTAATCATACAAGCATCGCAGCTGTCTCTGAAAGTACCCAACACTTAAGCTCTGAACACTCATATTAGTCATAGGAAGTATTTCTGTTTGCTTGTCCTGTTGCTAAACATTGGTTAGGGATAGGAAGCTGTAGTAGGTACACCTTTTAGACTCTCATCTAGCAGTCATTTTTTGTGTTGGGGATCTTCTGAGAACTGGAATGGTTGTTGCCTGGCTTGTACTGAGAGAAATCTATTTTTGAAAGGGGAACAACAACCGAAAAAAGGCCCTGAAGACAGCTGCTGGAATTATTTCAGAATGGCACAGAGTTCCTGCCTGTCTTAAACAGAATTACATTAGTATTACCCAAATGCTCAGTTAATGAGCTATAAACATGGGGAAAGGTCTGTTCCACCCTGTACGTTGTTAGGATGTCAGGAGGTCCCCCCTAGCTGTTCCCTNAGATTTATTGTCCTGTTCCAAGATGCGCTGATAATGTGCCCTCAAACACCTGATTTGTTTTCCTTTGTATTCCCTTCTCCCATTTTCCCCTTTCCAAGTTCTTTAAATTTACCATCCTCATCGCTTCCCAATTAAACTTCTCAGCCCTGTTTTCCTTTCCCCACTGGCCTCAGTTCTGTTGACTGGTAAATTCTGTTAAGCTGGCACTCCCCTTCTGTTACCTCTAGTGCCTGCCTGCCCTTTCTTGTGTCCTGTCCTGTCCTGTCCTGTGGGCTCACAGGACAGGGTGAGCCGTTGGCATATGCACTGCTCCCTGCTCCTCTGTTATCTGTAGCATCTGGCACTTGGCGGTGGTGTTACCTTGTTAGAGGCACCACAAGCCTGGGTGTGCCATTTCCATGCTTCCCTGACATACAGAAAGTCTTGTAGTTCGTAATTCTTTGTGTCTGTTCCCCAGAAAGGATTGCAGAATATAGTTCACATATACCTAAATGTTTACATAACTATAGATGTGGCTGGGATTTCCTAAAGTCTTTATATTGAGATAACCACAGCTATTTGCAGTGGAGATCAGGGGACTTGGTAGACTTGGAAAAAGGATCAAGTCCAGAGCTGGATAGAGAACATTTCTTGTGGAAAAATTTGAGATTTAAGGAAGACATGCGAGACAGAAGAAAAGTGATTTATTTTCCAAAAATGTTTCACCCAGAAATAGAATTGTCAGAATTTACAAAATTTGCTTGTGGGCAGCCAGTAAACCAGAGATGAAAATTGACGGGACCTGTCAAGCATGCTGCTGGTCAAGCCCAGTCCCTGCCTGCTCTGCCTCTCACCCATCAGCTTGCCTGAAAGGTATGTGTCAAATTCAGCTTTCTATCCACAGGAAGTGAAGTTGATGTGGTTTTGGGTTTTTTTGCTTATTTGTTTGCTTTTGGTGGGGCAAGGAGGAGCTGGTTTTTAAACACGGACAGTTGGATTTTCAACAGGGAACTTCTCCACCAGATCTACTCTACCAGCCACTTCGTAGCTCAATGACTTGACATAGGTATTGTTTTTTGGAAATTCCGATGACAATTTGGATGTTTTGTTTTCACTTTTGCTACCTAATTGGGTTTATCTTTGAAGTATTTCTTAGGAACAGCTGCAGAAAACTCCCTAGATTATTTTGGATAGTCTAGGCTGAACTATTCAAAACAGTTTGAGGGAGAGCAAAGACTGTGTCTCTTCTGTATTGTAGTTTTAAGTACAATAAATACTTTAATTGATCTCCTTTGGGGAACTTCAAATAAAGTGTGGAATCAACAGAGCTGATCTGGGAAACTTGTGTAGTTTTACTTACTTGCCTGTAAAAAGCAACAGAATAAAGAGAAAGGGGGAGGGTGTGCTGGAAAACAAGTCCCATCCGTGGTCTTTCCTTTCTCCAAGCTTGCAAGTCTGTTAACTCTGTAGCTGGCTTCCCCGTTCCTGCTTAGGAAGGGACAGAAATTTCAGGTAGTTGCTTGACTGCATTGTATTATGGAGAGCAGCCCATCTTCTATGGTTTTTATGATACCTTATGTATTTGTGTGAGGCACCATAAATACTGAGAAACCGGTAAGTTTAGATGTCAGTGCAAAGCCAAAATTTTTGCCTATTGTTGGGAGTAAGTCTCTACTGGGTGGGTGGGGTGGAAGATGTCTCCTCCTAATAACACTGCACTGCATAAAAGTCATCATGCCATTAGCTGTGTTACAGATAGCACAAACTGGAATTATTCTCAGTTTGTGCCGTGAAAGCTATAAGGCATTTGAAGCACTTTTTGTTAACAGCTTAGGAAACGCAGTATGAAATTTGGGCCACTATGACCATCTGCTCTCTCAAATCCTTCAGTATCCCATTAAGTTGTCACTGTCTGTATCTTCTGGCAATGATTCCTGAGTGTTTACCTTTTCAGTAATGAACCTAGCGTTTGTGTGTTTCATTTTCTCCTTTTATGTTGTACAAAGATGTTCAGGAACAGCCCTTACTTTCTGTATGCCTTTACTTTTACCTTGTTCTCTTTTTGTCCATTTACAAATAAGTAGAGCTATTTTTCATAGAATCACAGAATGGTTTGGGTTGGAAGGGACCTCAAAGCCCATCTAGTTCCAACCCCCCTGCCATGGGCAGGGAGACCCTTCACTAGACCAGGTTGCCCAAAGCCCCATCCAACCTGGCCTTGAACACTGCCAGGGATGGGGCCTCCACAGCTTCTCTGGGCAACCTGTTCCAGTGCCTCACCACCCTCACAGTAAAGAATTTCTTTCTAACTTCTAATCTAAATCTACCCTCCTTCAGCTTAAAGCCATACCCCCTTGTCCTGTCACTACACTCCCTGATAAACAGTCCCTCCCCAGCTTTCCTGCAGGCCCCTTCAGGTACTGGAAGGTGCTATAAGGTCTCCCCAGAGCCTTCTCTTCTCCAGGCTGAACAACCCCAACTCCCTCAGCCTGTCCTCATAGGAGAGGTGCTCCAGCCCTCTGACCATCTTTGTGGCCTTCCTCTGGACTCTCTCCAACAGCTCGATGTCTCTCTTGTACTGGGACCCCCAGAGCTGGACCCAGTACTCTAGGGGAGGTCTCACAAGAGCAGAATAGAGGGGCAGAATCCCCTCCCTTGACCTGCTGGTTACACTTATTTTTCAGCCTTTCCATTGAGGCAAATATCTCTGTGCCTCTTGACCGAATTCTTTCTATTTCTTCTGTACCCTCTTCTGCCAGGAAGTGATTGGAAAAAGCCACTAGTATTCATCTTGACTGTTTTAATTGCGTATCAGTTTTATGGTTTTCCATTCATCTCCTTGTACAACTGAGCATCTGATTTCTTCCGCCTGTCTTGAAAGCATGAACACAGACATTCTCTGTAAGCCTGTGACAGTTCTTCTCAAATCCATGTAGAGCTGATGATTAACAGTACTATAATTTGCTATCTCATTTATAAAGGCTTCTTTCTTAGGAACATTTGGATATGTAAGAAAAATATTGTGTAAAGCATTAATATGCTGTGTATAGCACTAGAAGAGATGATACCTAAAGGTTAAATTACTTCTAGTACATAAAAGCAAATTTGTATAGAGTTTTAAGGTTGTTTTTAAATTGTATTAAATTGTATTTAAATTGTTTGAATCCTTTCCACAAAAGGATTCGCTGTATATATATACTTTTCAGTATAAAGCTGTCATTTCCAAGCTGTCATCCTTAACTCCAGCTTGAATGAAGGAAATTGCAGATACCAGTAGGTACATTTCATGTGTTGGGTATGAGGGCAAGAGTCTTACTACTTTTTTGCAGATGTGTTTATCTGAACTGGAAAGCTAATTTACAAATCTGGTCACTGTTCTGCAACACATACATACTATGGCAGTGGAATTAAGCAAAAGATGTAACATCTGAGTGTCATGCATTTTGGGAACTTCACCAGCATTGGTTGTATCAGGATCTACAGGCCAGATAATCACATAAATATTTCAAAAGGAAAACAAATGCCACACAAAGAACAGTGATATTTAGCTTTACAATATCAATTTTGAATGCTGTGATAAAACTGCTTAAAGGAAAATAACTGATACAAGTTTTCTGTTGTGGTGGTTCTTTCACTGTTCCTACAGAGAGCAATGACTAATTTACAACAACAAATTTTCACCTTAGAAAATTTGCTACAATACAGCCCATGTTTCCTGGAGATAGTTTGAGGGCTGCAGAAATAAATCTTTGTTAAAATAATTTTCTTCTGAAATCAAATGTGGTCCTGGGTAAGCTGTTTGATCAGTCCTGACCAAGACAAGTACATGTAAACGTGAAATGGGCAGAAATCATGAATTCGTACATGACACCAGATCTTCATGTTTCACCAGGATCTGATTGTCTTAATTGTTCTTGAATCTTTCTGTACTAAGGCAGTAAGTAGAAAGCTCTTAACTTCCTGTCAGAAATGAGCTGGCAGTGTTTTGCGTAGCTGAAGTAGTTTAGTCAATATAGAAAATACCTTGAAATATTTCTGAAGGCTGGGAAAAACAATTAACAACTCGTATTTCTCATCTGGAATATTTTAAACAGCCACAATCATGGGCTGGAATTTGAGTTGTTCCCTTGTTGTCGATGGGAAGAAGCAGCTCAATTTACTCCCCTTGTAAAATTTAGGTAAATACGTGGAATCCATACTGAATTTAAAGGGATCACAGGATACCTCAGTCTGGAGGTCCAAGGAGGTCCCTGGTCCGTCCCTGCCGCAGCAGGCTCAGCACTGAGGTCAGACGGGGCTGCTCAGGGCTGTGCCCCCTCAGGGCTGGGGACCCCCAGGACGGAGCCGGCACAGCCTCCCCGGGCAGCCTGCGCTTCTGCTCCGCTGGCTCCTGGGAAAAGCCTTTTCCTCAGGTCCTGTCTCAACCACTCTTGCTTGGTTGAGCCGATGCCCCTTGTCTCTCTGGCTCCCTCTTCTCGACCACCTCCCCGCAGGTATGGGGGGGTTGCTGCCAGCCCACCTGGAGCCATCTCGCCCCAGGCTGAGCCAGCCCCATCCCTCAGCCTCTCCTCATGGGGCAACTGCCCCAGCCCCGACCAGCTTGGGGCCCTCTGCTGTACTCACACCAGTTTATTCATATCTTTCCTGTACTGGGAGGCCCAGAACTGGATGCAGTATCTAGATGTGGTCTCCTGAGTGCTGAGAACAGCAGGATAATCCCATCCCTTGATGGACAGGCCATGGTCCTGCTACCCAGGCGCCACTGGCATGTGCATGGCTCCCTGTGCACCAGAGTCCCAGCACCTTCCCTGCAGAGCTGCTCCCCAGCCTGCACCCTTGCCAGGGGTTATGGACTTTGCATTTGTCCCCACTGAATTTCATGAAGTTCCCCTTGGCCTGTTCCTCCAGCCTGTCTTGGCCCCTGTGAATAGCAACCTTGACTCCCAGATGGGATTTGTCTTCCCCACCCCACCCCAACTTGGTGTATGTTGTGAACTTGGTAAGGCTGCACTGCATCACATCCTCCAGGTCACTGATAAAGATGTTAAAAGTAGGAGAAAAAACCCAACAACCCTCATAAATTAGTATCATCTGCTTTTGACCTCTGTGTAACTGTTTTTCAGCTGTTGGGAAACAGCCCAATCCTTTTGCTCTAATTTCGGGCTATTAGGCTAAAGATACTTCTCTGAGGGTAGTGGTGATGATGCGGACTTAGCCCTTGATCAGTGCAGCAACTGCGTCTCAGATTAATCTATGTAGATACTTTTCAGTGAACAGGCTCTCTGACTTCTGGGAGTGCAGTTTCACCGTGGCCACAACGATGATGAGCTTTAGCAGTGGCGTGCTTCAGCTTCTGTAACTGGCTGCTGGAGGGGGGAGAGGGAGAACTCATTTGGGGCAGGGGAAGAGGAGAAAAATACTTACAGCTGGCTGTTAGTGGCACATGGATAAAGATTTGATGTGGTCTGGTCTGGCCTCTGGTCAAAAGCTGATGGCCTGAGGATGGGGAAAGTATTTATTGCCAGTACCCAGTATTTTGGGAAGCTCAGCGTGCCCTGCACTTTGTGAATTCAGTGATAGCATCAAACTTAGTAAGTTTCTTGTTAACTGATATCTAATAGTTTTTATAACTAGTTTGTGTTTTTACTTACTGTTATTAGCTACTTAACTAGGCTGGTGATAGTCCTGAATCTACTAATAATGCAAGGCTCACTGTTTAATTTTTTTTCCTTAAGGAAAAAAAAAAACTATGAAAAAATTTTTAAAATAATTGCTTCAAAAGAATGCAATTACATACAAGAAAATACAACTGAAGGAAAATTGCACTTAGAAAATATATCTGAAATTTTGCCTTTCAGTGCCAGCCTGGCTTTCCTATCACAGCTAACACTTCTTACCAGCAAAGATACTTTCTCTCTTGTTCTGTCCAATTTCTGGTATGTGCCCTGGTGGGGAAGCAGGATTGTGGGATGAATGTAGACTCATTCTGCAAGGGGGAGAAACTTCTAGTGGGTGGTGGTTGTTGGGTTTTTTTGGTTGTTGTTCCTGTTTGTTTTTTGTTCTGAAAGATATCCTGGATAGGCCTGGATATACCAACACTTTCCATATAATGGGGTGGACAAGAGTTGGTTACTTACTGACTTTAGCAGCAGAGTAGAACTTGTAGGCATGGGAGGGGAGATTGCAAGTTCAAAATGTGGGAAGGAAAACCAGGTTGTTTAAATCCACCTTACTTCCTTTTTGTGGATTTTAATTGTGCTCTGAAACAGCAACTTGAATCACCTTGACGTTAAATCACTTCATCTGGATGTGTTGTACTGCACAGCACTGTGCTTATTTTTCCTTTGCATTACCTCTGCTGAGATTGGGAGCTTCAGTAGCAGCATGGCTGTGTAGTGCCAGGTACCTAAGGAACCAAGTAGGGGATACAGTCCACACCATGAATAATTTATGATCTAATTAGAAGCAAACCTTATCAAATAACTGTTTAAAGAACAGTAGGAAAAATAGAGAACAAAAGCACGATTGTATCATGCAGTTACGGGAGCCTAGCTGTTCACACTGTTCAGCTTGGGAGTTCTTGGAAACTGTAGCAAGTCATCAGGAGACCAGGAAAAAAACCTCCAAAATGACACTGAGTGGGATGAGTCTATGTATACCACTATTCTTCGTAAGAGTAGTATTTTCACAAATTGCCTTCTTTTTTTTCTTTCCCTTTTATAACATTAGTCAAATTATGCATGAACTTCAGAGGCTGCTACTAATTCTGCATAAGATCAAAGAAATACGTTGGGTTTTGTGCAACTCTGCAATGCTTTTCTGCTTTAAGTGAAAATACTTCAGCTTTCTTTCTTGTTATTGTCAGTAATGAACAATGACTTGAGTTCTTGCACATTACCTTAGGATGTGATTTTTCTCTTTTAATGAATGTTTCACTAATGAAAACATCAGTGTGATTTGTTTCCTTAAAAATTACCTGCCAGTGACTCTCCTTAGAAAAAACCACATTGGAGCATCGCTGATTTGTCCATCACATAGATTAAAAAAAATAATAAATCCAAACTGCTGAAATCATAGATTGTCTGAAGAAACATCATTTATCTCTTATGCTAGTAATAAGGAGTTAATTTTTCAGTCTATCTGTTGAAGAGTCCATCTGATTTTTTTTGTTGTTAAGTGTTTGAAGAGGACTTAGCTTTGGAGAAAAATCATTGGTCTTGAGTGACAAGCTGTAGGCTTCAGGTTTTTTTTTCTGAGATGCAGGTCTTGGTAACAGTTGCTAAGTTGTAAGATAGGGACTGTATGGCTTACTCTTTAGGCTGCTCTTTTGTTTGTAACTGGATGACTTGGATGGTTCATTTAAGATTTCCATCTTGTGTATGTATACAGATATAAATGGCAACTGAAACAAGTTGAAAATAGAGCATCTGCAACGTTAATGTCGGCTGTGCTCAATTTCATAATGCTACACTTTCATAATGCTATATTGTAATTTCTTTTTTCACTGGTGTAGTTGCTGGGAGCATGTCATTGGTTTCCCCCACTAGAAATTGAGAATTGGAGGCCAAAGCAGTTTGAGAGCATCTTAACTGATGCTTTCAAGGCAGATGTTTTCAGGAAAAACTTGTAAAATGCCTACAAGAACATATTCAAATCCTGGCTTACCCAGAGTTGGGGGACAACAAACAAATACATCATCTAAACCCCTGATTTTTAAAAGGAAAGAATTATTTCTTTCTTATCTCTTTTCTTTCTATACCCTGGGCAGAAGACAGCTGAAGTTGAAGAAACGAATCTAAAATTGAGTCAAAACTTTTCTATTTTGGATCATTCAAGGTAGGATGAATGCTGTTATAACAGATTTGGGTAACGATACGGGCAAGATTTTTGAACCATGCTGGTTTTCTTTCCATGAAATTGATAATTTAATTTGGCTGAAATTAGGCAGACCTTCGGTTTCAGAAAGTGCAAGGACAATGTTCTTTGTGGGGAGGGTCGCGCGTTGCTCTTGCCCTCCTATTTTTTGTTTAGCCAGGGAAAAGGTTTCAGCTAGGATGCTTCTGTTCCACAACAAATAGTTTGTTTTTCTTGTATCTGTGGTGTTGGGATGGCCAGGTAAGAAGCAAAGTGTAGATAACAGCTTGTACTGAATGTATTTGGAGTATGGAGTTGGTCCCTGGTCTTTGTTCAAGTTTCTCTGACTTACCACCCTGTGACTTCTGCTAAAATGAGCTGTGCAATAGTTAAAGCACTGTGGCTTAGCCTCTCACTTAGAAACTAACTGTAAAGTATTCTGGTATCTTCAGGTTTTCAGTAAATTTGTACTTTTAGAAGTGCTTTACTGTTCAGCAAAGAGATACGTCAGTCAAAGGAATAAAACATAGATTGTTATCATTGAGTAGTTTGGTATGTTGTACAATCATTTTCAGATGAGCTCCTTTTTTTTTTTTTAATTCAGGCGTATCAAAGCATCAGGGCTGCAGTTATTAATTATTTTTTACAGAAAATAGTTTCATTTTTCCTGTGTGCTTGTGCATTAAAGAAAATATGCAGTAACAGAATAAGTGAAGAAAATACCTTACCTGCAAATTTCCTGTTCTCTCTACCTTTTAATTAGAATTCTTGTTACAGAATTAATAGGATAATTTATTCCTTTTAAAATGTGTAACAGAATGAAGCACTATGCAACGTCTGTCCCTGGTTAACAAATGATGCCCAGAACAGCATATGATGAATATTAGTTGGATAGTTTAATACGCTACTAAAGAGGCTTACAAGCTACTGTGAGGAGTAGAAAATACAAGAATAGAAGCTTATCTGTAACTTAACAAAACACACGTGGGAATAATACTTAGCATTTCTGTCAGGCTTTCCATTTGAGGATTTTGAAGTGCTTTGCAATACAAATGACGAATTAATCCTCAGAATAGTCCTTAATGTTTTTATTTTCCCCTCTTAGTTCCTTTTTTATATGCAGATCTTAGATTTTTGGTTTTAATTTGTTTTCGCAAACAAGAAATGAATTACATGTAGGATCCTGAAATGCTGAGGAGTAGCAGGAGTTTGCTCACGTATCTCTCTAATACAGAGCATTAAATACAGAACCACATAAAATATTTCATGATATGATGTGTGCATTTATTATAAATGGTGAATTAGTTTGGCTACCTTAGCTCTATTGTCATTTTAAGAGCTGTAGGTATTTCCCCCACTCGGTGTGTGGCAGTGCCCTATTCTGTGGGCAGCGCTCTCAAAGTTCTGATTTGTTAGGAGGGCTTCGTTCCTATGACAATGCAGAATAAAGCTGTGAGCTAAACAGCAAGTGCCTAAATGTTCCCCAAATCTCTAGCTGCTGCTTAGTGGAAAACAGCAACTGGGAATTCTTGTTACTGGCCCGTTAACTGATACAAAAGTCTCCGTGGGGGATTTGCTTGGCTAGAGTGGAAGTCCCATCAGGAAGCACTTGCCGGAACTCCTCCAGCCTGCATGGGCTTCGGAGCATGGTTGTCATCCACCTGCTAAATTAGAAATGGTGACACTCTGGCAGTGATGGTTAAACAAACATTGACAGTGTGTAGCTTGCTTTTAACTCGGGATGATGCCATTAGGAAATGAGGTTATAAACACTAGAAATCTGTCAAGGTCTTGATTTGCAATAATCTTCCTGCTGACAGATAAGAACTGGTTATATATATCTGAAGGTTCATAGTGACAGGATTTATTTTATGTGTCTTGAAGGAGAAAAACAAATTTCTGTTGCCAGTAGAGAAACGGAGTATGTTGTCGTTTGTATCTTCTTCTGTCAGATTCAAGGGAAAAAGTGAACAGTATCCAATAAGGTGAACCTTCTTTGGATATTTGAGGTGGTGGGTTTTTTTGTTTGGTGGGTTTTTGTTTTTGTTTTTTTGAGGGGATTGGGGTTGGATTTGTTTTTTTTACACAGCTTTGTTTCTGGAATAAGAAATAGTAACTAAAAATGGAAGTGCTTTAAATAAAATTCTTTTGACTATAAGTGCTAATTTTTAATTTGAAATTAACCTCTAGACACAGTTTTACCTACAGAAAACCTGCTATGAATATAAACCAGTTTTATCTAGTTTTCTAATGAATCTTGGCCTTCAGTCAAGAAGCTAACTTTGAGTTAAATGAGCAACAAAAAGTTGCTTAAAACTAATGTTGTTGGTAGTCTAGCATAACAGTAGACAGTTTAACTGTAAAAAAAAAACCCAAAAAACCAAATCCTGAGCAAACAAAAACAACAAACCAGATACGTATCACTCTTACTCATATCTGTGAGTCTGCTTAGATAAGGTTATGAACTTAATAGCAAAGAAGTAACTGCAGTAGAACTGCTGTAGGGTGTTCACCCTACATGTTTACTTAGAACTTCTGCTATAGAGCAATTCTGAGCAGGATAAAAAGCTGCAAATACCGGTAAGTATTACTTTAAAAGTCCAATTTAATTTTTTAAGGCAATTCAAGGCAGTTACTAGTGATTGGAACACTTCCAGATGGAAAAGACATTGGAATTTGTTATGATTATATGCAGAACCACAAGAAAAGGTTGATATCAAGGATTTGAAGTACTACCAAAACAATAATAGTGAATAATGACAAAAGTAACAAAGATCATGCTCTGAAAGGAGTGGAGTTGTCAAATGATTACACAATGTGCTTCCTAATCTTAAAAAAAAAAAAAAAAAAAATTATGTATTGAGATCTAGAGAAAAATTCACTGATTACTTCATGTTTCCAAGATGCAAATTGTTCAAGACAAAATCAATAACATCAGTTAATAACGTATGTTTCTTTCGAAATACAATATTGTACTAAACACCATTATGAAGATGGTGAAACACAAATGTAATAACTGATAACTTAAAAAAAGACAGACTGTATATTGCCAAAAATTACTCATTTTGATAAACAGTAGATTCTGTAAGAGTGTATGAAATTGAGCTCTTGTATATGTAGTATGATTTTATGAAAACTGATAGTGAATCAGCTCAGGGAGGTCATGCAATTTTTCACAGAGAAATCCTGATTGGTCACAGTACCTTCAAAGGTACTGTGACATTTATTAATACCAGATTTCTGGAATGATTGTGAAGTTTCTCAGCTGTACTGCAATTTGGTTGGTACTTGGGGACTGTGGAAACAGTTGACACTAGATCTTTCGGTGTGGGTTGGGCAAGATGACCTTAAGAGGTCCCTTCCAACCTCAACTCTTCTGTGATTCTGATTCACTAAGTTTCATTTAGGTTCAGTTGTTGGTTAATGGTAAAGGGAGTGGAAAGTGAGAAAGTTAGGCTTTCTAAAGCTTGAGTTTTTGCTAATGGTTAATGTAATATTGTCAGAGCGAAGAAACCAGCTGGGAGACTGTGTTGTGGTCACAAACTTCCTGCACTGGAGATACTTTGAGACATTGTGGTGGTTTCACCTGGGCCAGCAGCCAAGCACCCACACAGCTGTTGGCCCACCTGGTGGGCTTGGGGAGGGAACAAGAAGAACAGAAAACTGATGGGTCAAGATAAAGACCGTTTATTAGATGAAGGAAGGATGGGGCAGGGACAAATGATGCAAAGGCAATCACACTCACCACCTCCCACAAGCAGACTGATGCCCAGGCTCTGAGCAACAGCCACCTTGGAAACCCCTCCACGTGCTTCCTCTGTCCCGGTTTTTATTGCTGAACATGATGTTACATGGTAGGGAATATCCCTTTGGCCAGCTGGGGTCAGCTGTCCTGGCTGTGTCCCCTCCCAACCTCTTGGCCAGCCCTCATCCTACTTGTCGGGGGGAGTGGGAAAGGGGCAGTAGTTGGAAAAAGAGACAGTCTTGATGTTGTACAAGCACTGTTCGACAATGTCCAAAACATTGCTGTGTTATCAACATTATTGTGGCTACGAATTCAAAACACCATATGGGCTGCTGTGAAGGATGCTAACTCCATCCCGGCCAGACCCAGTACAGTCATCAACCATGCAAGTTCATTTGTACAGGAGGAAGGTGGAACATGTATACAGGTTTCTTACTAATTCTAAAGACTTCATTTTCCTTGCTGATACTGCGAGAGAATGAAGTTTTAGTTACAGCAACAGGAAGGAGAGAAGATTCAGGGAGACCAGACTGAGTGAACATGTAGTTCTGGTAAGGAGAAGTTTAAACAGTGAGAATAACTTAAATGTGTAAAAAGTTCAGTGTAAACTGAGAAAGAGAAGATTATTTAATCTAGCAATGAAAGTTTAGTAGAGATTAGACAAGCAAACTGTTCCATTTTCTTCAGAGTTTGTTTGGTTTTTAACTTGTCTCTTCGTTTCTTGGGCTTCCAGTACCTTAGTCATTTGCTTTCCTCCCTTGTCCTGGCATGGTTTAAATGGCTCCATTGAAGGTCAGGATGGTACTATTTCATGCAATTAGTGGGGTTTGTTTGTTTGTTTGTTTGTTTGTTTTACTTTATTATCCCAGTTCTAGAAGGTACTTGAATTATTTTCCTGATATCCTCTTTGACATCTCCCCAGCTTGTATGTAACTGCTAAAAATAAACCGAGTTAAGTTCTTATTTTTACTCCACCCGGTACTGCAGTAGTTTGCATCCAAATACCACTATTATTGTGCTGATTCAGCATTACTGTTGTTTTCTGACAACATTTCATGCCTGAACTCTTGGGTACTCCTGTTTGAATAGAACTGTATTTTGCATGTTTTGAGTGGCTTGTGTGTCCTCTGTATACACTGTATTAGAGTGCTTTGGAAGATGGCAGAAACTAAAGTACTAACAAATAGGAGTGCATTATCATTATCTTCTGGTTGGCCAGCATTATAGCTGCAGAAAAGGTCTTTGCTTCTGGAGAACAATTTTTTTATGTTTAATGGGTTGAGAAGGATTTTAAAATTGTATTTCAAAATGCTTCCTTTAGAGTTAAAGAAATGCACAGGTCCTTTTGTGCATAACGTCAGGCATCTTCTTCGTCCTTTTTCTTCTAAGTGACTTTGCTGATATCGGTTACAATAGCACACTTTGTTACTCCTCAACAGAGAGATGGGGTTGTAGTTTGGCATTTTCTGAGTTCATAAGTAAAAATCAGTGCCCCATTTTTTTTCTGCAGATGTAAAAGGAGCCAGCTGACTAGTGAGACAGTGCTAGCTAGTCAACCTTTGGCTGCTCCTTCTGATTGTGAGTGACCTGAGGTAGAGCTCTGTCGAAAATGGACTTTGCCAATGTAGACACAAGACTTCCCGGTGAATTGTCAGGCTCTTCTAGAGTTTGAGGTTCAATGAACATACCTTACTAGAACTAGAAGGACTGAGGAATATGTCTATGTAAATGTAACTCTGCCTCTTGACATCCTGGAGGACTAATAAGGAATTATTTCAAAGCACTCAGGTGAAAAAATTTTATTAGTTATACTGTAGAGGAGTTTGAGAGTACCTGGGATCATCTGGTCAAAAGCTGTTAGACTCTTCATCATCAGGAATTTCTCTTTTTTTACAGGATCTATGATGTTGTGCTGAAATACAAATGTTCTCAGTAACTGTGATGTTTGTTTAGACATTTCAAGTAATCGACAGTACTTTTACAAGTAGTCAGAGATGTGATCAGAAGGGACTTTGTGAATTTAAAAAAAAAATCTAGAGATACTGATTTGGGGATGTCTCATGCAAACAGAAAGGTGAAGACTGCAAACATAGATGGATTTCTCAAGAAAGCCTATAAAAATTTGTTCCTGAACTACCAGTGCTAGGAGTTTTGCCTAAGCAAAGGCTTAATTATCAGTGGGCTGGGTCTATTCAAATTGCTACTCAATATTTTAGAACTTTTTCATTCTTAAGTAGAAAATAAAGTTATTAACGAATAGGAAATTCATTTAGTGGGAAACTTAATACAGTTTTGTAATTTCCACGGGGAGGGAGAGCGTGTAGAGTATTTCTGATGTATTGAATTCTAGAAATTGAGACTTCTTGGTAGGTTAGAAGCACAAACTTACTTGTCCAGCAGGTAGTGTTGATTAAGGTGGGGTTTATTAGATTACCATTTCTATGGGGTATTTGCACAGTAAGTACAGTAACACTGAGTCCTAGTAACTTTTTGCTAGACAGACATTCACACTTGTTTCTAGTTGGAGTCACTCCGGTCCTTTTGAAACACTAGAGGGCTCACTGACTGCTTTTGGAGTTGCATTTTGCTTTCAATGTTACGTCCATAAACCTCCAAATTTCTAAAGCAAGGATGTTCTAAAGGTGCATTTTCTTGGGAGGAAACTTACTAAGCTTGGTATTTTTATCTAAATCTAGACTTTCTGGAAGATTTCTAAATTAACACTTTGATTAGCCAAAAGAGATGAATTAGATTTCTTGCTTAATAGGTTCTGGTGGTGGTGGTGGGTTTTTTTCCCATGGAAATATTTCTTAAAGTTTGGGTTTTTTCTTCAGATTACTGGTTTTGTCTGTCTGCTTAGCTTTTTGGATTAATGCTTTATAATTTCCTAAGAAGCAATTAGACAAATGTACCTGAGTAGTTAGACTCAGCAAAATGGGAGGACATTATGGAAAAAAAACCCCTACAATAGTTGTTCATTAACATGCAATAATAAATACTGCATGGGTTAGTTGGAAAAACTAAAGGCAACTCAGTACATATGGGACATCTTGTAGCGTCATGTACTTTGTGACTGTTTTAGTTGAACTGAACTGGGTTTGGAGCTGTTCCTGCCTTGCCTGCTTGGCAGCTCTGATACTCATGGCAATCTGACTTGGGGAATGAAGCAGAACAAAAATGATCCTCAAACCAAAAATTTCACTTGCAGAACTTTCTGTTTTCCTGAAATGACTTGGTTTGGGGACAGACAAGCACTGCATGTCTTACGCAAGAGAAGGAGCAGGGTGGTGCAGGGAGGGGAAGGGGGAAGGATCATGGCAGTACTGGCTTGAGCAATTTTTATTTTGTTATAATATTGCATCTTTAGGCACTTTGATTCAGACCACTTAATTACAAGTTAAAAAGAAAAGGAAAAAAAAAAAAAAAGAGCCCTTATGTGTCATGTTCCCAGATTAAGACTAAAGAAATTAAAAGATTCTGATGTGCTTTTGTGAGAAAGTAACCTTTGACAAAGCATAGAAAATGCCAAGTTCAGTGCAGGGCAGGATTTAGCCTGCTTCAGTCTTTGAGAATTTGTACGTTAATATCTAAAGCTGAGCTTGCAGGTCTGGCACATGATGGCAGGACAGAATAAATCTTTCTTGTATAATATGCAAAATTACCGGAAAACTACGACTGGTAAATGAGAAAATACGCCGTGGCCAAATGATTGGTTTCATATGATCTTGATCCCTGTAGCCAGGGATTGGGAATGCCCCATAGACATAAAGTCTACCACTTGGCTGCCTATTATCAGTTCTGTGTTGGGACAAAATGCCCTGTCCTTGGAGAGCCCCTAAGCTATTTTGCAATGAAGTCAGCAAGGGACATCGCTCCTAACATCTGGCATATCGGTGCCATCCATGGCCTGAGACCATTTCCACAGGAGCCCACCTCTTACTCGCTGCCTTTCAGCTGAGATCTGACACCAGGCTAACCTTCTGGTTGAAAATGCTCAGGTCTTAAATGCAGATGCAAATTTTTGCGTCTGTAAAGCTGGGCCTGTAAGGGCTTTAGGGTAAATTAACATCCCTGAATTTTTCTGCAAGATAGATGCTCATTTACGCGTCCACGAAAATAGCAAAGAAACATTTATTCTTACAAGGGTAGCGGTATTCTAGAAAATCTGTTGTAATTTATTATAGTCTGGCTTAATGCAGATTTTTAATTGACATAATTTCTCTATGTGGTTTGAGCAAAGGAAAGAAGAAAATGCAGCATTACTATTATCAGCATGTCCCAAGGCTGTTGCTTTTAAATTTAGGATTATAGCTGTTATTTAACAGAATTATCCTTGACACGCATGGCCTCAAGAAGAGGTCTGAAAACAAGGGCAGAGCAGTGTTGTCAGCTGACAGCCTAAAGCAATATCTTTGAAAAGGTCTGAAATTGTCGCTTTTTGTCTAGAAGATGACCTCTGGCATTCGCAGGGCTGCTTTGCCTTGTGGAAGAGGGGAGGAGGGACATCGTGGAGGCAAAATCTTTCCTTCTGTTAAATAAAGTCAGGCCGCTGGCGGTGGCCCTTAAAGAAGACTCTTCCTGAGCATGCATTAAGGTGGTGGTTGGTAAAGGGAGATGTTGGACCTGCTGGAGTGGCAGTGGTGGTTCATCAGGCCCGCAGAGCTATGAGCGTTGTCCTCGCTGCATGTTTGAGGAGGGACAGGTGGGGTCCTGGCCATGCACCTGGACCACCCCCGAAAAGGACAGTTTGGGCTAGGTCTGGCTGATTGTGGTGGTAGGGAGTGTGAGGTGTTCTTGAGTCAACCCACTGCCCCAGCTTCTGATGTAATGTTCTCTGCTCTTACCGCAGAGCTGCTGTGCTGGGTTCCCTGAGGCAGTTTACCAAAGCAGTATTTATTTGTGGTGCACCTCTTCATGCAAAACACGTTTTGGTAGTGATATGTTTAGTTGTGAAAGTTCTCGGCTATTTGTGCAACATGACATGTGAAAATAGCCACAGATGCATACAGTAGCATTTATAATCATAAAGATTACATCATAATAACCTCAAAACCTTTTCTCAGTGTTCTGCCTGCCCACCTTAGATTTCTTCTTCTGTTATTAGCTACACCGAGTTTGAACCAGCTAGATTTATGCAAGGAAGTCTCTGCCAGAATCTGAAACCTATTGTGAGCTTAATTTTGACCTTAAAAATTCCTGCTCTAGGAGAAAATTTCTTTTAAAAAAGTTTACTTCCCTCAGTTTCAAAGGTATATGCTTACACGAAATTAAACCTTATTTGAATTGATACAAACACGATAAATTCTCTTCCTAAAAATACCTGCTTATTGACCATAAGCATGCAGATAACGGTAGAGGTGGATGGGACGGACATGGAATTCTTACGGTAAACATCCCACTGCTACCTGGAAAATAGTGCCATTGTTACTCTGTATTGAATATTTCATAGCTCTAACGCATACAACATGAATTTAATTAAGCATTGAATTAAATGTGTTTAATATTGAGAATATTATCAAGTCAGTATTTGCTGTGGCTTCTTGCTAAATCAACATTATAATCCTGCTTTCGTTTCCCTACAGATGATGAAACATGCCTGGGATAATTATAAGCGTTACGCATGGGGATTAAATGAACTGAAACCCATATCTAAGCAAGGACATTCAAGCAATTTATTTGGTGAGTAGAGTGTATTTTTGTGCTTAGTGACGTTAGCATAAAACGGTAAATCAGCTGAAAAGCTTATAGGTGATAAACGTGTTCTTTCTACCCTCTGTCATGCAGTGTGGTGTTTCCTGCTTATGTATCAAAAGTAACAGCAAATCAAGGTGATGCTTTCTATGACTTTTATAGATTCCTTTCTGAATGCGAATAAATGAAGCATGTCATTGCTGCATGATAAAGATGTAGTTTTGTTGCTTTAAATACTGCCTTGCCTTAAACTTTGCCTATGGAGTGGAACCCAGTGACACCACATTCAATAAACAGGAAACCAAAACTGTAAGGGGGGGAAAAATTAAAATCCTGTACAAGGAACAAAAGATACTCTCTACAGTCATGAAGGTAGCTGAAGCTGTCCAGGATTTCTCAGGAATTTATTTCCATTCCTTAAAAAAAAACTTGTTAATCTATATCAGTCAGGCTCCCTTATCAGACTTTCTCTTCTATGTATATAATCATTATTTGCACCTCTAAATGTGGCACAGGAGATGCTTAAATAATGCCCAAGTTGTTATCAGTGTAGAACAAATACGGGGCTGAAAAGTTCTAATAGGAGAGACACGCTGCAGAAATCCAGTGTATTGAGGCAAGACTTTTTTCAATGTCCAAGTGGGACATAGGGCTGGATAAATAGCAGCTGAAGAGCAACAGCATTCTGAAGAAGCATGAGAAAGCAGTCCTATGAGCTGTCATCTTCAGTTTCACAAAAAAATGAAGAATTAAACTGTTTGACAACAATCTTTGTATTCAAATAGCTTCTGTTTTCCAAACAGAAAGCTGAAAAATGAACTAATTTCTATAGCTGAGACAAAATCAATACATTATTTTGATTTTAACAGGAACTTATTTTGTTGAATGTTTGGAAAAGATAGTTTGAAGTGGAAACAGTTCCTAAAACAGCCTAAATAGAGCACTTATCAAATCCTCAACTATATTTGGAAGTTGCTAAGAGACAGCAGTTGTGATTACAAAAATAATTTTGTAAATTCATATCTACATTGGTCTTGCTGCACTGCTTGTCTACACAAGGTAACATAAAATATGTTACTAGGTAGTTATTATATAGTTAATTATTGGACTTTAAATATGAATTGGGCGCTTGAAACTAAAGTAGTTTGGATGAGCTTCAAGGTCAAGTCAGGCTTCTGTTTTCTTCTGTTTTCTTGAAAACTAAATTTTTTTATTATCTTCATTCCTATGACTGATAGTTGTGCAATTTAATATCATATTTGAAGAACTCTTTAATGCAATACCCTTTCCTTTGCTTGGCGGACAACAAAATTGTACATGATGTTTTGAAAATTAAAATACTTAATGTAGAATCAGAAGTGGTATAAAAATTTATGAGGTTTGAGTTTTTAATGCTGCTGCATGGATTCACAGAAAAAGCTGTAGATATATTGACTTGAAAAAACTCATGCTTAAGAATTTCACATCAGTCCCCCTGTTCAAGGGGAAGGGGTTTGAAAGGGCCAGTCAAATCTGGCGAATCAACAAGTGGTTACAAGACTGGTGCCACAGCCAGGAGTTCAGCTGCTTAGACCATGGGACTTGCTTTGAGAAACCTGGTCTACTGGGGGGCTGATGGGGCCTGTCTGTCAGAGAAGGGGAATACCATCCTCAGTCATAGGCTTGCCAAGCTGTTGAAGAGGGCTTTAAACTAAAGTTGCTGCGGGAGGGGAACCTCAATCCATCCTGCTCCTGCCAGTTTGATGCCAGTGCCAGCAATAGATGCCCAGAGCCTGGAGAAGGATCCCAGGTCAGCAGGAGAGCACCTGAAGTGCAGCTCAAAGGAATTCCAGCCAGTCAGTCAGCTTCATTGGTGGCCCAGCTGAAATGCCTCTGTGCAAACACACGTAGCATGGGCAATAAACAAGAGGAGGTAGAGACATGTGTGTGCCTGCAGGGCTGTGATCTTATTGGCATCACCTANTGTGCCTGCAGGGCTGTGATCTTAT
>VXBL01008797.1:0-31845 GCA_013400195.1 Aramus guarauna
GGACTGTAGTGACGGGACAAGGATTTTAACTGAAGGAGTGTAGATTTAGATTAGATGTTAGAAAGAGATTCTTGATTGTTAGAGTGGTGAGGCACTGGAACAGGTTGCCCAGAGAGGTTGTGGAGGCTCCGTCCCTGGCAGTGTTCAAGGCCAGGTTGGATGGGGCTTTGGGCAACCTGGTCTAGTGGAGGGTGTCCCTGGCCATGGCAGGGGGGTTGGAACTAGATGATCTTTGAGGTCCTTTCCAACCCAAACCATTCTGTGATTCTATGATTCTATACTTCAGTTAACAATGTGCTTAATACTATCCTGCGTAGAGATGTTACATTGAATTGCTGCTATAAAGAAGAAAGGAGACCTTGGCATTTGCACTGCAAAAATAAATCTGAGGGTTTTGTTTCTCGAAACATCATCAATACATCAAGATACATGTAGGGCTGAAGTGTGTCATGCCGAAGATCCGTCTAGCCAATATCCTAGAGACAATGGGTGCCAGCAGATGCTTAGGAAAAGCATGTAAGAGCAGAGCAAACTTAAAGCTGCACAATAAACATGCACAGTAAACCATCCCAATGTCTGGGAGTCAGTTTGTGCTTTAGGACCTCCCTGAAAGATGACTATATCCTCACCTTTGTGCTTAGTAGCTCCCAATGAATCTCATCAAATCCTCCCAAATCTCCTTATTTGCTTGTACGGCCCTGGAATCTTTCCCCACCACTTATCCTATCCCTCACAACCTTCCTTATCCTTCCCATCACTCCTAAAATAATCTACTCACCCAGAAAATGCTGCTGTCATCAAAATATTTAATTCTGATGCTCTGAGAACAAGGACAAAAAGGCTTTACACTCATAAACTAGACAGTGCTAGATCACTAATTAACTAAACAATCCTAGAGCACCAATTAACTAGGCAGTGCTAGAGCACCAACTCATTTTGTCCTGCTTTTTCTGTACAGTAAATGTTAGCGCAGTCAGCATAACACTCGTTTGCACCAGCCCAAGCTCCCCATAGTGATGCTTACACGCAGTTTGGAAGGTTAGTATGGACAAGAGACCATACTCCATCAGCAGCAGGAGTGAGACTTCTCTGGTTTAGAGTATAGAAGAGTTTTGCCATAATGACATAAACAGGGCCACCTGGATTGGCTTTGTGGTGTGAAAGATGCCCCGTTTTGTTGACTGGTAAAGACTTGGAGCACAGAAATTCATTTTTGCCTACACTTGTCAGACAGAAACGCTGAGATGGCTCCAGCTTGAGATGGTTCTTCAGAGAGGAAGAGTCCTGGACTCCGACTCCAGGACTGTTCATGTTCTAAAGCAAATTTCATAGTCCCTGGAGGGTTTTGGGCCTCTGAGATTTAGCAGTAGGTGAGATGTTGTGTTTTGGATGGCAGCCTTAGGCACTGGCATCTCAAGCCAAGCTTCACAATTGGAGCTCTATGGTAAGACTGCGATACCAAAAACTAATCATTCTTCTCATTGCCATTACTGCCAATCTCCATGGGTTTTTGTTTCCTTCCCTTTCAGTTAAAGTCCTAACTCATAAGTTCAAGTTTTTTTCACCCTGGCAAGTGCTTGTACATGGAACAGCTTCCCAGCCCCAACACTCCAACTTCCCTCTCTCCACATGTCCCATAGGTTCACCTCTTCCACAAACCATACGTGCAGAGTCCAGAGCAAAACACAGACAGTCCCTCAAGAGCTCTATGCTAAAAAAAATCGCCTGAAGTGGAGCAATTCTGAAACCAGCTGTAATTCATCATCCTCAGTGTAATTTATTTCTCCTTTGGGCATCGCAACACAGCCCAACATCCAAGCCACTCATCGGCAAAATGAGTATGATACCGTGCACGTTGTTGTAGAGCACAGATTATGGACAAACAATTACTCAGGCTAAAAGGCATGATGTCCAAAAGGAGAATAAACAGGCAACAATGTTCTTCAACAAAATTGTGTGTAGGGAATACATAAAGTCTTTGGAAGAATAAACTAGCAATAGAAAATGAGTGAGTTTGCCAGGTCTAACGGGGATGATGAATGTAGTGAAAATGACCGAAGAGTCTGTTTGGCTAGGAGGCCACTTTCTGACCTCCTAGCCAAAAGTCACTGGAAGATAAAAATGATCTGTGATGTAAGGAGGAAAAAGTGTTCAATGACTTGAAGACAGCCTCAGTGCTTTCTGAAATATCACGCTGAACTTTTTATGGCTTCCAATAAAATAGAAAAGATTTCTTGAAGAGGACTGTTGGGATGATATGGAAAAGGTCCTGTCCTACCGTATCCATTCCATGGACAGTGGATCCCATTAGCATACCTGGATGGAAGAGCCTTCCTATCTTCTCCAATTAGTTTCCTTAACTCTTCCTTTTTTACTGGAGAACTGGTCTCTGGCTGCAGTTAAAGTTCAAGGTGAGCTTTAGTGCCCACCCCTTGATGGCCTGTGTGTCCCAACAGGATTTCCTCTGACTGTGGAAACAAGTGTCTGGGTTTCCACCAGCTACAGGCATTTCTTGGTTTCTTCCTCACTAGACATGTAAAGTAGGGCTGTATTTTACATTTAACTGAAGAACCTGTGCATCTGCTATGCTCTTAAAGGATGCTTTAAATCATTACACTGGTATAAATCATGCTCCACAAGTATAAAATAATTAGAGGACTGCAGTTAATGGGGATATAAAGAAGCAAAACATACCTCCCCCTAGAACGAGGTTATCCATTTCAAAAGCTTCTACATTTTCTTCTGAAGTGCTACCTGTAGGCCGCTGCCAAAGATGGGATGCAGGTCTTGGCAATATTGCCTGGAGCCTCCCCTACCTGCTGCCTGTCCCAAGCTGCTGGAAAGCAACGTGGCAGAAGAGAATCTGGGGGTCCTGGGGGACACCAAGTTGAACATGAGCCAGCAGTGTGCCCCTGTGACAGAGAAGGTGAATGGGCTGCATCAGGCAAAGCGTCGTCAGCAGGTCAAGGGAGGTGATCCTTCCCCTCTGCTCAGCACTGGTGGGGCCACAGCTGGAGTCCTGTGTCCAGTTCTGGGCTCCCCAGCACAGGAGAGACATGGACGGACTGGAGAGAATCCAGCAAAGGGCCGCAAATATGATGAAGGCACTGGAGCACCTCTCCCATGAGGAAAGGCTGAGAGAGGTGGGACGCTTCAGCCTGGAGAAGTTAAGGCTCAGGGGGATCTCCTCAAAGTGTGTAAATACCTGAAGGGAGGGTGTGAAACAGGCAGAGCCAGGCTCTTCTCAGTGGTGGCCAGTGGCAGGACCAGAGGCCATGGGCACAAACTCAGTCACAGGAGGTTCCCTCTGAACATCAGGAAACACTTTTCTACTGTGAGAGTGACGGAGCACTGGCACAGGTTTCCCAGGGAGGTTGTGGAGTCTCCATCCTTGGAGATACTCAAAAGCCGTCTGGACATGGTCCTGGGCCACTGGCTCTGGGTGTCCATTCTTGAGCAGATATGCTCCAGAGGTCCCTTCAACCGCAGCCATTCTGTGATTCTGGGACCTTTTTTCATTCCTCAGAGACAGCACATGTACTTGCCAGCTGCACCGTTCCCTTTTTTCCCAGCAGGCCATAGCCCAGGTCCCTACCTCCCCTCCTTTCTTTCGGAGCCAGTGTTTTGGGGCAGGCAGAGGAAAACTCTTTCAGCAGGGAGGAGGGAGCAGAAAAAGATCCTAAAAAAGGTTCAGCGTGTCCAGCCAAGGTCAGTTGAGTAAGTTCAGCCAAGGTTGAACCACCCTCAGTGATTACACTTCTCCCTGTTTACTATTGCTCTTATTATCTAGTTGACAAAGATCAGTTCATGTCACATGGAGCAGCAGACAGCTGGACTGACAGATAAATTTCTAACACGGGAATACAACATGTGCATCAACAATTACTAGTCCGAAGTGTTGGCTTGTTGATCTTGGGTTTGTACTGTTTTGGTTTTGACTTGATCTGAGCTCTCTCCAAATTTATCAGGTTCTTTTCTGCTTCATGGCCCTGTGGGAACTATGCAGTGTGGAGGTCTTTGTGTAACCTTGGGCTCCACCTTGAACAGGTAGCCGCTCTCCCTTTTTTTCCACATAGAGAACATTTCTGATCAGTTTAATGAGTTAGGAGTATAGATAAATTGTATTAATCACAAATTTAGACACAGCTCCTTATCAGATATTTTAGTATAAAAAGAATTTATCTTGGTAAAATGCTCCCACTTCATCAAAGATGATTCAGTACCTGGTTCTTCTTAGTTGCCTGGGTAAGTTGGAACTGAAGTGTTTGATCTGGGAAAGGGTGGACTTCTCAGCCTCTGACTGAGGTGCAGATTACAGCAGATAAATTTTTTCTCTGTGCTAGGGCAAAATTTATGTGGACACAATTATTCTGGCTGGAAGGGGTTTTCTCTGATGAGGGAACAAGATCTCCATGAGAAAGATCTGGTGGTGGTCTGAGGGAGGAGAGGGGAAACCTACACCCCGAAAGAAAGGGGATTTAGGCCGGTGCACAGCCGCCTGGCAGGTACGGTGGGGTTGTAGGGACTGCGGGAAACAGAAGTCAGTTTATGACAACTTTGCATCTCGAAGCCTGTTTATTTTTCAACCACGGAGGCTTTAAAGACAGCCTCCAGGACGCAGAGCGATCACAGTGTCACCATGTGCAAGACTCAGTTTGCTTCGCTGGCTGCCCCGTGCAGTCCCGGTTTGTCGCTGGCAGTAACCCGCGATGACTGAGGCTCCTTAGGAATCCGCATGACAGACTTCACTCCTTTTTTTGTCTGGTTAGGGGCAATCTCCGGAAGCCCCCTAACCGACGCTCTTCAGAGGGATGTGCTGACGGGGCGAGTAATTGGAGGCCACGAGGCCCCACCAAACAGCTGGAAGTGGCAGGTAATGCTGGTGTCTTATACTTGAAAAAAGCATTCTACTTGAAAAAACAGGGAGAAAACGAGAGCTTCGGCTGGCCAAAGCCACACACGCCCTTTCTGCAGAGGCATGGCATGGCTCGGCTGTAAAAGATGTTGTTGTTTGATCCAGGTATCGCTTCAGATTGCCTATGGTGACTACCCGGATTACTACTGGCACATCTGCGGTGGAACGCTTATCAGCCCCAAATGGGTGATGACTGCAGCCCATTGCCTCAGCACGTGAGTAGGATGAAAAGCGTTAAAACTCTTGTTCTTGTCCTCATTCTTGCTGCAGACAGGAGCCAGACCCTTCTCACCCTCTGAGCTCCCCAGTGATGCCGTTCCTTGCGCAGCTGGACATCTCTCTGTGCACTTAATCAAGAGAGCTGGAAAACTGCTTTAGCCTTGATTTTATGCATTACTTGCTGACTTCCTGGGAGTGGCAATCAAGCTGATTGCTGATTTGCATAAGGGGAGGTGCATTTGCGTGAATGTGAGCATTCTGAATGGGTTTGCATCCTGAAAAACCTGCACAGAGATGGAAAGATTGAATGAAAGGCACGTTTTGGTAGCTCACGGGCCACGCTGTACGATTTGCTTTGCAGCACGTCTAACACACACCGCCTAAACGATACAGCGTGACACCAACAAGCGAGCACTCCTCTTTAATTACTCGCGCCTTTCGTGAATGTACTTACAATAAAGTGTAACAAGCTGATCCTTCACATTCTGTTTCAGATAGATGCAGAGGTGCAAAATGAACGTTCTCGTTCAAGACCGAGCTCAGCACTGTATAAGCTGATGCTGCACCTTCACTTGCTTCGCCAGCAAACTGCAGGCAGCATTTGCCTGATTCATAAGACCGTTTAGCTACAGTCCATTGAAAATCCTCCAGTGGAAGGTGCTTTAGGACTGATTACATTGGTGGCAGGTCTCAGTGGTGCAGGAATTACGGTGCAAAGCTGGCGGTGCAGAGTAATTTTTGCATTAATTATTCTGGGATTTGCTTTCAGGCTACAAGGAGCATCCTACCGCGTGGCTCTGGGTGAGCACAATCTCTTGAAGGTGGATGGCACCGAGTACTATATTGACGTGGAAAGAGTCTTCATTCATAATGGCTGGAATCCCAATAACATTGCCAATGGGTAATTATTTTTAATATCGTCAAGTGGTTGAATGGTACTTAGCACCTGCTAAGCGTTTAGGTGTATATTCAGTCCAGTTCCCAGTGAGGCTGGACTTGTGGGAAGCACTGGACAGTGATGCAATGGTGATTTCCCAAATGGCCTCCTCTTTTAGAGGTGTTACACGATGTCTATGTGCATAACCTCAGTCCTTGTTTGCCAAAGATTGGGGAAATCCAGTCCCTCACAGAGGGATGCAGGATGGACGGCAGATTCAGGGGCTTGCCAGCAGTCACACCACTGGTTGGACCTGATGAGGGAAGCCAACAGGGAAATGCTGAGCGACTGTCTTAAATCCTGCCTCAGAGGCATGCCTGTCCGCCCGGGGTCCACCGAAATTCACTCTGAGGTTGGGCACCTCCAAAGGAGTAGGAGTTTTCTGGGAGACATTGGTCCTTTATCAGTCCGTACTATGGCCTCTTCTCTCTTAACTGCTCATATTTTCCTGTCGCCTGTGATAGCTGTAAGGATGAATTCATGATGTTTGCAAGGTGCTTGGCTACGAGAGTCTAGAGACCTGCATGAGGGATGAAATGTGAGTGAGGACGTCTGGTTTATGACTAATTCAGGATTTTCAGTAAAGAGTCTTTTACCTGTATTCCATTTCAGCTATGACATTGCCCTGCTACGCCTCAAATCTCTTGCCTATGACAATGGGTTTGTTGATATGGCAATGCTTCCACCTGAAGGAGAAATTTTGCCCAATAGTTATCCCTGCTATATTAGCGGATGGGGGGGTGATCAATGGTAAGTAAGGGGCAAAGAGGAAATTTGAGGGTCCCTCCTGGTTTCAGAGGGACCACTGTACAGGTAAAGCTGCCCACGGCAGGGTGTGGGCTTCTTTCCTCAAGTGCTGGAGGTCCTGGACCAAAATCTCACCCTTTCTCTGCTAGCGAACGGCAACTTCCCAGACACACTGCAGGAGGTGATGCTGCTGGTGGTTGACCACGAAATCTGCTCCCAGAACGACTGGTGGGGATCTCAAGCAAAAACCACTATGATCTGTGCAGGTGGAGACGGCGTGAGGTCCGGATGCAGTGTAAGACCTGTTGTTATTATCAGAGGATTTTCAAGCTCCCCTCTTTCCTTTTCCTTCATATCTGACTGTTGTTCCTTCTGCTGGGACCCGTTTTTTCCATTTCTCCACCTGCAATAGCTTTCCTGCAAATCCTGGCCCCTTCACTGCTTTCTGCTGACTATCCTCTAAACCAGACTGGTCCAGTTTCCTCCATCTCCCCACAGAGCAACCAGCAGAGAGAAAACCTCCAAATCCTCAGGGCACATCTCTCCCCTCTGATTTTGGAGGGCAGATTTGCCTTTTCTTCAAGCAGATCCTGGGGCATGGGCTGAGACTTTGACCATTTGCTTACAGTCACTGTCTTGGCAATGGTGGTGGGAATTTAGTGTTTCAGCCGTTCCTGGGCCGTGTAGGTGTACATATGTCTGGGTATGCGCGTGTAGACTGAGATAATAAATAGTGGGTCTAATATTTGCAACATCTTGGAAGATGCTGGGCGGTGCTGCTGGGGAGCAGCCAGCCCTTTGCATAGAAAGCAGCACAAATTGTTATTTTCATGTTCAGGACAGTGATGAACTAGTGCTCCAGTCATTCCTCGGTTGCTCAGATAATTTGGCTTACTATGGTCCTCTCCTTCCTCTGCTCCAGGGGGACTCTGGGGGCCCTCTCAACTGCTACAAAGACAACCAGTGGCAAGTCCACGGGATTGTCAGTTTTGGGCTACTTCCTTACTGTAACACCTACAAGAAGCCAACAGTCTTCACACGTGTGTCAGCCTACGTGGACTGGATCTACAGCATAAGTTGCTTAGTGCCTACGAGGTGAGGCCATGCATATCCCATGAAGGCAAGGGGCTGCCAGAGGAATTGGAGTCTTTTGTTGGTTAAGCCGTTAGGAGTTGAACTGGGAGACCTGGGAATGCCTAAAATCGGGATATTTTGTGCTACTTTTGGTGTAGTCAAACAATTGTAAGGAAGGAGCGGCTGCCTTAGAGCTGCCTTAGAAATGCTCTGCTGAGGATCACGGATAAAATTCAAGCCAGGCAGGGGCTGGGCTCTGTGTCCAAAAATGGTCATCGCTGTTCACCCAGACCAAACCTTAGTGCAGGAAGGAATCAGCTGGCCAGTGAATGGGAAATGCAGCAAACAAAAAGCCTCTCCACCAGTGCAAGTCCTGCAGTGCCGCACTATGCGCTTTTAGCTGCACATTTGGGAACAAGCAACGAGCGCGTTGCTCCCAGAAATAATGTCTGGCACAAGGAGCAGCCATTTCCCAGGCACAGGGGATGGATTTGTGGAAATGCCACTGTAAACTGTGGGGCCTGTTGGCAAGAAAGGTTGGGAGAGGTATTTTAAATCACTGCAAGGAAGAGGGAGGCTCATGTGGTCCCTGAACCTTTCTGGGCGGGAACAGGTTGTTGGAGCAGTCCCCTGGCCCAGCTGGGAACAAGCCCTTCTTCAGAGCACTTACCTGGGATGGAGACATGCATTATTCTGTCTCTCTGCTGAATTCACCTCTTTTTTGTTTTCCAGACTACAAGGGATCACGGGGGTTTATAGACAAGGATTGACCGGTGCACGAACATGGGAAGAGCTAGAACGAAGTATCTCTGCCCATTAACCCTACTGTCATCCCTTCTACACCTTTTTGAGCTATCAATAGCAAAGTTTGGCTAAGAGTATAATAAAGTATCAGTGACTTCAACCAGTGACCTGTTGTTGTGTCTGCCTGGCCGTAGGCACCAGCTCAGACCTGGTCAGCAGGGAAGGAGGCTCCAGCAAATGCCACAGATGATAGAAGCCAATGTCCTCATCTTGGGGCTGGGCTGCGGGCAGCGGGCACAGCTCTTCAGGGCTGTCGTTTTGGCACCAAACCCACCCTGCAGAAAATAACCATGCTGGGGTTTTCTCGCTGATGGATTCCTTAGAGATAACCCCACCAGCAGAATGTGGTCAGCTCAGTGCTTGCTCGGCAGGATGAGAGCAATGGTGTGGCACTGCCCGGCACAAGGATAAACTGGGAGAGGAGCGGCTGGAGAGCAGCCCTGCAGGAAGGGACCTGGGCAGGCTCGGGTGAGCCAGCAGTGTGTCCTGGCAGCCCAGAGGACAAACCCTGTTCTGGGGTGCACCAACCACAGCATAACCAGCGGGTCAAATGAGGTGATTATCCCGCTGTATTCTGCGTTGGTGTGGGCTCACCTGGAATACTGCATGCAGTTCTGAGCCCTGCAATTTAAGAAGGATGTGAAGGTCCTTGAATGCGTCCAGAGGAGGGCAACAAAGCTGGTGAAAGGGCTGGTAGGAATGTCCTGTGAGGAGCGGCTTGGGCTTGTCTTGTTTGGAGAAGAGAAGGCAGAGGGGTGACCTCATGGCTCTCCACAGCTTCCTGAGGAGGGGATGTGAAGAGGAAGGTGCTGAGCTCTTCTCCCTGGCATCCAGTGACAGGACGCATGGGAATGGTTCAAAGGTGTGCCAGGGGAGGTTTAGACTGGGCATTGGGAAGCCTTTCTTTACCAAGAGGGTGGTCGAACACTGGAACAGGCTTCCTAGAGAGGTGGTGGAAGCCCCAAGCCTGTCAGGGTGAGGCATTTGGACAATGTCCTTAATAACATGCTTTAACCTGGTCAGCCCTGAACTGGTCAGGCAGTTGGACTAGGTGATCATTGTGGGTCCCTTCCAACTGAAATGATTCTATTCTATTCTATTCTATTCTATTCTATTCTATTCTATTCTATTCTATTCTATTCTATTCTGTTCTGTTCTGTTCTGTTCTGTTCCTATGCTATGCTATGCTATGCTATGCTATGCTATGCTATGCTATCAGCAGGCAGCAGAAGTTTCACTTGCAGAAGTGGTTTCTCTTTATATTCCTAAACAAACAGCTTCAGAACAGACTGCTCATACCGAGGGCATCCACCTCAAGTGTATGGGCAAACTCAACCCATAGAAAGCAGGATCCATCTAACTTATTCTTAAATTCACTCTGTGCAAGGTGATTCTTTTTTAAAATTCATTTTCTAAGAGTAAGTGCATAGAAAAAGGCATTTCTGGAGGGTGCTTTTCTAGTTAGGAAGCAATAAATTCAGCGTAAAACAATCCCCTGTGCTGTTAAGACACGCAGGGACCCGTACTCCAGCCAGCTGGGCAAGCCTACCCGCAGCGCGTAAGATTTCCAAACAAAAGCCATATTCCTGTTAGACACACAACAGCGTGGAGGAAGAGAGGGAGAAGTACGTGCACAACAAAGCAAGAGTTGTCTTTTGATGGACTGCAAAACCATCTTCTAGAAATACACAAGGAATCCCACCACTTTCCCTTTCCCCTTTTGCTGCGTATGAGATGAACATTTATGAATGAAGGATGTTAATTTAGCTCTTTTTCCGTTTCAAACTACCTATGTTCCATCTCTCCTAAAGCCCGCACACACCTAGGGCATAGCAGTATTTTTGGAAAATCCTCTGCTTTTCGGGACTGCGCATTTTTTCTCTCCAAAAGCCACTAGAGGGCACTGGCAAACCAAAGGAGTATCCGATACAGTTATCACTGACTTCTTTAGAAGTTTTGTGGGTCAAGAATGATAAAATGGCATGTCCACAACCTTGCACTCTGTCCTTCGTACTTGCTTACAGACACACAGATAAGCGATGACACACAGGAGCCGCTTGTCCCTGCCCTTATCCACAGGTCCTATTTGCAAACAGATAAATCTTCCTTATTACGGCAAGCGCAAATGAAAACGAAACCAGAGGCGCTTTCTCCGAGGCACGTAAAGGAGGGCAGTCCCAGCTGTATTTTTAGCTCTCTGCTTTATTGGACTTCACTTGGCAGTGGGTGCTCAGTAGTTTGGCAGTTCTCCTCTTCTGACAAGTCAAAACCCCCTGAATCTCAGCTTTCCTGCCCTTTAATATTACTGAATGGTTCTCGCTCCTTTTAAGACAGCACATGTGATTTCGGCTGCAATGTCAAGTTCAAATATTTAACTTCTCCTGTAAGAGCCTAGATCTGTTGGGCTTGGTGATGGAGTAGTGTCCCTTAAAAGTTCACTTAGGAGCCAAGGGAGAGGAGCATGCTGGCATCTGAGATCTTGGCCTGACTGTATTCAAACATTGCCCGTGGAGTTTCGGAAGGAATTAAAAAGACATAGATCAAAGGCTTTGGGAAATGAGATTTTTAAAGGCAGCCCCTCAAACCGCTCCCAGAAAGTGAAGTATTACCATGCCTGGTGGTTTTGCAGTGCCTGGTGCCTGGACTGGGGGTCAGCTGTGTGCTCAGTGCACGGGCCGTGGGGGGATTTGGGGGTGTCACATGGGGTCCCCAACTCTCATCAGCCTCCATCCCTGGCCCGGGCTGAGCAGAGCTGGGAACTGTCAGGGATGTTGCTTCTCCCTGGGCCAAAAGCACTCCCAGGACCACGTTTCGGTTTAATGAGGATACATGTGCCGTGGCACAACCCAAAATGCCACGGTCGTCCCCTGACGTGACAGCGGTGACAGGCTCTCCCTGCAGCTGTGCAACTGCCCCTGATCTCCATGGGACAGCCGTAACCATCGGGCGCTTGAAACCTCTTGTCACAAGCTGCTCCAAAAGCCAGGCTGGACATTGCTCCTTTAAATCCTTCCTCCGCATGGGCGAGAGCTGGACCAGTTCCTGCAACAGCCAGGAGGAGAAACATCAGGCTGCACCCGCAGGAGCAGGAGAATCAGGTGCTGGAGACGTAGAGCTCTAATTCAGGGTCATTATCACTTCCCCAGTGCCAAGAGGAGCGTTTCTTTCTGTGTTTCGATGACAGGAACAGCTTGTGCTGCTCAGCCGTGATTTATTGTGTGGGATAAGAGGAAGGAGATACCCTGGCAGCACAGGGACAGGGTGCATGTGCTTCTCTTGTGCTTCATTTACCTCTCGCTATCCAAGCGCTTTGCTAGAGCTGCTTGTTCCCCAGAGCTGCCGGGCAGAGCTGTGACCCCAGGAGCACATCTCAGGAAGCCTATGGAAAATGCTGTGCTTCACACAGGTTTTACTGTGTGAGGAGACTAGGTGTCACAGCGATACAATATCCAATGGTATTGGGAAAACACGGCTGGGCACAGTACTATAATGCTCACATAAAACATCCCCATCCTTTTCTCCAAAGCTGGGTGGTGGGGATGCAGCTAAACCAGGGAATGAACTAGATTTTGGAAGAGTCATGCTCCCCGTGTCCTTACAGGGAGCAGAAAAAGGAGGCAACTGTGGCAACAGGAGACTGATCTCCTTGGGCTGGTCCTACCAGGTGTGGGGTGCTCCGATGAGGTGTGGGACTGGCTACATCTTGAGCCATTTGGGGAGGTAAGGCTGTAGATGCTGTGAAACACAGCTTAGGGGTGCACAGACCAAATACAGTGGTCAGTGCCATTCCATCCTGCTGCTGCTTCAAACAGGCACAGCTCTCCTGAGGTCCCTCATCATCTCCACATACCGTTGAACATCTCAACTGGCCCAAAACACAACAGAGATGGGGAACTTTAAAATCACACAAAGATAAGTTCAGCAATGGGACCCTCAACCATGTCATAGCTGAATAGAGATGTTCTGGTTATGGACATCTCTTCATCCAGATCCTACCCTGGGACTGCTGCCCTTTATCAGATTAACCCCTAAAATCTCTAGTCAAATTTGCATCACTCCTTCACCCAACTATTCCCTTACTCACTCATTTGCAGGAAAAAATGATGGGCATTTGGGAGAGTGACTACAAGGGACCCCCTTGTCTCCTGAACAGCTCTTCAGCCTTAATTACCAGAAAGCGCCTTGGAGTGCTTTGTATATGAAAAGGACTTAAGGACTATGAAGTTCTCATCTCTCTTTACTCCAAAGTAGTATCCATGTATTTATGTCCAGGGAAGTGTAACAGATAGTCTCCTACTCAGGGTATCTCAGTGGAGCAGGCTGATGTTGGAGGCAGATCTTTTTGTGTTATTCAATGTGGTGGCAGGGCTCTTCTGTAATGTTTTACCCTGGTGTGTGGCTCATGTGGTCCCTGGGGAATCAGGTCCCCAGACCTTCTCAAGCCTTTCAGTCTCCTCGGCCGGACTGACCTGAAAGTCTTCAGAGCCTCCACGCTTGTGCCAAAATATTTCAGCTCTGCTAGTTGCGGATATTCCCCTTTTGGTGGGTTTCATGGACCTATCAATGCAATGGAGTCAGGGCACGTCAAGCCACAGGTGTTTTGGTCCCTCGCCCAACTTCCCTGGCCAAAATGGGGATGCATCCATGGGCTTTTTTGAGCATTTACCTTCTGGAGATGCTTTCCTCCAGCTGTGAACGTGTGTGCCAGGCCAGGTGTGGGAGTGCAGACAAGCCTCGGGACATCCCCACCCTTCCTCCAGACCTGAGTAGGCCACTTAAGACTTGTTTTAATATATTATCTCAGTGAGATATGGAGTGTCTTTGGTCCCATGGAGGAGGACAAGCATTGCCTGTGAGCAGTTTGGCCAGCTGAGAGGCCGTGAGAAGGAGGCAGCTGCCCTGTAGATGGCAATACTGCCATTCCCTCAGCAGCAGGCGTACAGGGAGAAAAGCTGATGGAAATGGGTGGATTGAGCAGCAATGAAAGCTCCTAATGGTCATAGCTGTGAAGGAAAAAACTTAGTTTTAGTCTCACTTTAGCCAGAGCTCTGGCAAAACAGGAATTTTTTGCTGTTTTATGCAAGGAAAACACTGAAGCCACAATACTTACATTTATTCACTGCATTTAGCACCACTCATTTCCTCAGATGCTGAAGACTTGGAGCTCCTCCGGAGATGGTGACCACAGAAGAGCCCTCACGTGGTGCAGAAATCAAACTGCTTTTATTTTGGTGTGTCACTTGAGTTGATTTGGTGGGGAGGACACTTCTGTACAGCACGATGATGTCACTACCACAAAGAATAACGAATAACAGCTGAACTTTTTTTTTTTTTTCCCCAACCCACAGCATGAACAGACTAAAACTCACGTGGGCCACAGGAACGTGTCAGCAATTGCCAATTCTGTGGTGCCTTTTTATAGAAAAGCCAACAGGTCTGAGTTAAAACCTTAGCACCTGCAAACTTCTGCTCATTTCCATGGAAAATGCACGGGCACGGGCAGAGAAGGTGCCTGTTACGTTGACAGAGGTCTTGAAGCCAGCGAGGATGCAGAGGCACCACCAAGAATGCTTTTCATTGCCTTTGCAGAAGGCCTGGGGCAACCTCATCCTCTGCAGCGTCACGCTGCTCAGCCACACGGCACAAACCTGCTTTTTTTCTTCTGCCAGCCGGACAAGCAATGAGAAAAGGTATTTTTTTTCCCAATGCTCCTGCCTCCTAAGCAGACACAAGCCCTTTGCGTGCAGGATCTGGCCCTACAGAAATGCCCCCAGCGCTGCAGAGCCAACACCCCTGCCCTTGCCTTGCCCTGCAGCTCCTGCGTTGTTTAGTTTGTTGGTTTGGTTTTTTTCCCCTTTCCGGAGATAAAGTCCATCCTATCAGTCATTTTATAGCTGTTCCTGTTGAGAAAGGTCCTCGGGTGTTTCATTCCCACACGGCGCCAGGTCTGGAGGAGCTTTGCCTCACGTCGCAGCCATCCCCATCCCCACCGGCTGTCGGTCCTGGAATGAGTCATCGCTTTCCGGAGGCTGCTCGGCCACCCGGGGAGAAATGCTTTCTAGTCTGGTGGCTGCACGCACGGTTCAACACTCGTAGGCACTTGAAACTGAAACAAAAGCGGGCGATGAGTAATTCTGTGCCTCTGGGTGTGATGAGCAAGGCGTACAGAGTGGCAGCATACAGGAAAAAAAGAAAATAAATGAAAATAAATGAAGACCTAAGCAAGGTGGGGAGCACACAGATGGGTTTAACGGGGATCAATGAATTTCTAATTCCCAGGGATGGGAAGGAGCACCCACCGCCCACTGGCAAACAGGATATGAGTCCCAGATCTGTGTCACCAGGTTGGGGCACATCCGTCCTGGTGCATGCAGAGAATCAGCTGGCTTCAACCCTGCCACAGCCAGGGAGCAAATCGAGGGGTGCACCTGGTTTCACCCCTTATTAAGGTGCAGCCCGATACAAGTGGAGTGGCCGCGGCTTTGACATCAACGCCTTGCAGAGGGACGATCCCCAACCAGCCAGGGAAGCTCCTCCAGGTCTTCTCCTGCCTCGCTCTTCAAGGCAAACGTGGACTCCTCTTGGCACAAAGAGGTTGTTACAAACTCTGCTGCGTCCCCATGGAGATGCTGGGATGGCGGATGCCCGCGCCAGAGGCTGGTTGATGGGATGCGGCACCTCGGGGCTGTTTTGGCTCCGTCCCATGGGGGGTGGTGGGTCCCCCGGCCGCGATGCCCTTTGCTGGGGCACGGCGCAAAGTCACCACCATGAACCGAAAACACACCAGCGTGACAGCTGGAGCTGTATGCTGGGGGGTCTTCCCCTCCCAGTCAGAGAATAATTAGCATAAGAGGGAATTATAGGCGTTAATCCCATAAATAAAGTAAAATAAAATAAAATAGCCTCTTCTCAGTATTGCTGCTTTTATGACTGAGCAAATAATTCATAACAAATAGTTTATTCAATTAATTGAGCTTCTCTGCTCTGGGGGCAGATGGCAATCTTTAGAAATGGATTCCCGATGGAAAACTAGACAATGGCATTCTTGGGCCAATTTCCCTTGCTTTCAGGTCAATGCCAGTGGTTATCATTTATGCCTGTGCTTCCAGATGCAAGCCCATGGGATAGGTGAGCATTTCCTTACCTCTGTTTTTGGGATTTATTCAGCTTTTCCTTTGCACCATGGGCTGGCTCCCATCCTCGCCCTCTTCTTATTTCCCTGCTGTTGCCAGGACCAAGCGTATTTTCTCTGCTTTTGCCCCAGGGTGCAGGATTGTGGTGACGCTTCTTTTGGCTGCATCCCTCTTGGTCCCGGGGATGCCGTGGGGCAATGAGAAACAGTTTATGGCCTGCAAGGGAAAGGCTTTTCTAGGGTTTTCCAAGGATTTCCCAAGATCATGTGCTCCTTGGTGATGGGGATGCTGGTACCACCACTGTCTTTTCCATGATCCCATGAAGAGGTGCCACCCACAAGCCAAGCCAGCTTGGGAAACAATGCAGCTGGACCCCCATGCACTGTATTTTACCTTTTTTAGGGGGAAAACAAAGGTACTTTCTCACAGAGTGACACAAGTGGAGCAGGAAGCAACTTGAACTGGACCATTGTCACGTGCCACCACCAGACGATGAGCTGGAAACATTGCAACAGCATGGCTGAGCAGCTGGAGACACCTTGGGAGCCTCTGCCAAGCAAGAGGTTGCATCACATTTTTACCCTCTAATAAATTAAGCAAATCACCAAGAAGGTCCCTTCTAGTCCTGGCCCTGGGAGAAACCGCTCTTGCCAGCCCAGACTCTCCCCTGGCTGAAGCGTGCTATTTTAGCTCAACATTTGAAAGCAGGGTCCGGCACTGGGTGCCCCTCTGTGAGGACACCCATCCCTGAATGAAGCTAGAGGGACTTCGGGGCACCCCTCGTGCATCTCCAGCTGCCCCAACAGCTTCTCTCGTGTGACCTCCCAGGGCTTTGGTAGCGTTTCCCACCACAGTTCGCTGTTGAGGTGACATCAAGGCTGCGATGGACCCAAGGACACCTTGGAGGCCACCTGGGAAGTCCCTTGGTTTGCACACCCAACAGCCACGCAAGGAGGAGGGCTCTGCAGGAGTGGAGGAGCTGCCCCAGCCCCATGAGAAGATGTCCCCTTCAGGCTCAGGAGAAGCCTCTTGGAGGACACCAGGCTGGGACAAGAGCTGCTCCTGCCCTGGTAGGATGTGCCCATCTCAGCACTTGGGGTGGGAACTCCAAGGCAGCCATTAGCTTCATAAAACAGACCAAAAAAGCCAAAACTAAACAAAAAGGACCCACAATGCAGCATACGCACCCGTCATTTAAATTTTTGAGCCACACTAAAGGATAAACAGGGTGAAGACGCTGATGTATTCAAACAAAATTATTTTATTGAAAGTGTAATGGAAATTTCTTCATATTGCTTTGATGAAATGAGAGACAGCAGCTGTAGACAAATATGCTTTTTTATAAACAAATGCAAATGGATAAGGTAAAAATAAAGCATTTTTTTCTTAACTTGTACCTTTAAGCAACATAATCACAATATATACACAAAGAAAGCTAAAATAAAGCTATGTTGAAACCAAAGTGTTTCAATCAATACATTAGATAATTACAGATTGTGTCAATAAATACCCAGTTTTTAAACTGTTTAACAGGCAACTTTTTACACAGATACCAAGAAGAAAAAAAAAATTATATATTTACAATTCAGTGCCCTGGGGGGAAAAAAAAAAAAGAGAAAAAAACTTTCTTTTTTTTTTTTTGGCACCAACACAAATAAAAACAATAAATTATAGAAAAAAAATCCACAAAGGCAGGAGTCTATCCCCGTCATTCATTTAAAAAAAGTGTGTGTGTATATATATAAAATATATGTAAATATTTTATATATATAAATATATATATATGCAGAGAAACCTAGGAATGTTATAAAATATATTAGTGCCAATAAATACAGAACGGTACCAGACTTTCAACTGTCAGTATTTTTGATGCAGTCTGAAGGATAGAAACTACCACCTAGGAGATAACTGAGGGGGATTTTTCAGTCTAAAGAAACGACGATGACAACAAAAAATAATAATAACAATAACAATAATAATAATAATAATAATAATAACAACAATAATATATATATTCAGGAAATCCTCCATCTGCCAGTAGTATTCCTACAGTCGCCCTCCTGCCCAGCGGGGAGGTCCCCGGGGACGATGCCTCACGGGAGGATGCGGCGGCGAGCGTGGGGCAAGCACCCGCGTCACGGCCACGGCGGGTCAGCTCCGCTTCCAAGATGATGGGCTCAATACCAGAGAAGGTGTACAATTAAATAGTAATAATAGCGATTAACGAAACCAACCCCAAACAACCCAGCATTCACCATATTCGTACGCCAGAAGTTTCCTAAATGGCCGGCAGGAATAGCAGGTACCCAAAAGCACAGTCCCTCTCGCGATTATAAACAGTTCGGCCAATGGAAAACCCCTCAAATCCATTTTTTTGGGTTTTTTTTTTTTTCCCCCCATCCGGGTGTCTCCGCACCCCCAGGAGCTCCCCCAGCCCCCCACTCCCAGGGCAGCGGGATGCCAGAGCTGCCGCCTCCCCCCGGTGCCAGCAATGCCAGGAATCACTCCCGTCACCAGATCTCACATTTTCCAAGGGGGAATTTAAAGCTGGTAGGCTTTAAAGCCTTTGTTTGTTTTTTCATACCACTGGCGTAGGCACTTAGTGTATCACTGACGTACGGGTTTTCCGTCCAGTTACATCGCGTGGCCAAATAGTGTCATGTTCTCAAACTGATGTAAATAGCGAAAGGCCAAGAGGGCCTCCGATATCCTTCCTAAACACAATGATTTCTCTCATTTTAAAAAACCAAAAGCCTTCAAGTTTTTCAGCTTGGTTTCCAGGCATTAAGTTTTCTTCCCTCTAAAACTATACTCAACGGATAAATAACCCAATAACCTTCATATCCGTCTATCTTACTTGATTTACCCAATTTACCTATATATAAAAAAAAAAGTAAGACTACAAACAGTCTGGCCCACCAGATTTTGGAGCTGCGAAACCCTTGACCTTGGGGAGTCCTAAGGAGCACTTGCTGAGGAGCACGAGCAGAGTGTTGCTGCTGCAGGCTTTGCTCTCCCAAAGCCCCCCCCCGGACCTGCAAAAGTCCTTCTCCTTACACCCCCCCACCCACACTAACGGTTCCTCTGCATATTCAGGCACCATAATTGATCGTGAAAGATCTCATGGCCAAATCCTTAGGAAATTAAATAAATTAGAAAATAATTTATCAAAAGGGCTTGGTGGTTTTTTTTGTTTAAATAGAGCTAGTTCATCTCATTTCTTGACTAGTTGAAGGTTTTGCTTGTTTTGCTTCTCCGTAGCGATATTGTGTCTACTAGAGGGCTGATAGCAACCGAAGGACGTTGCACGAACGTCTCCCCGTCCCTCCCCTCCCATCCACTTGCATTCGACTCTTTTAGAAATGTGAAGTGAAGACCAAACGACCAACACCGTTCAGACTCCAAAAAACCAGGGTCGTCTTTAGGATGGGTGCTGCTGAAGACCTTATTGCCCTTCCAGGTCATTGATACACCACAATGCTAGTCAGGTACTACAGGTAGAAAATAAATAAATACAGATATATTATGCAAAAAAAAAATAAAAATGATTGTACACATAATACATCTGAGGTATTACCAATTTAAATAAGGTTTCATGCTAGTTCAAGCTTCGGTGGCTAGTTAAATTCTGGAATTTGCAATAAATAGATGAAGAATGATTATGTATATAGTGTATGGATCTCTTCTGTAAACCTCGTCTGATTTAAACGTAAGAGCGTGTTGGGCTAACTCTTACGCAAACCACAAATTTTCACAATAAATACAGTTTCAAATAAGTTCCTGCAACACTGAAACGTTCCTAGAAGGGGCTGTGTGTACGACTGGCAATGTTAGCAAGGAGCATTTCGCAACGGGTCTTTTCATACAAAACACAAGGAAATTCATACGTGAAAGTCTTCTTCCCTCCCTCCCCACCCCACCATGAAAGTTTAGAAATTTTTGCACAAACAGCTAGAGAACTGATTGTAGCTGCAATATGTCAAAACGTCCACGTTCTATAAAGACCAAAAATAGTTTGTTTGCTTATAAAGTCTTTTTTTTTTTTTTTTCTGCTTTTTTCCTCCTTATTTTTGAGTAGCACATCATCCTTTTGGTGAAAGTCTGCCCGCCCGACAGTTCTTCGGTTTTCCTCTTGGTGCTGGTCCTTCCCAACCCAGCCACGTGACCGTTTCACACTTTCACCGTCTCCATCAGCGATGACTTGATGGCATCCTCCAAAAGTTGATTGTCTGTGAAAGGGGCCGGGGTTTCGGGGACGGATTCGGACAAACCGATGAGGGACTCCAAGAAACAGGAGCCCTGATCTCCGGCTTGCGGGAAGCCAGGGAAATTAGGCAACTGAAACTGTAACGCTGAGAAGTTATCAAGGTTCTCGTACTCCTTTAAGGAGTTGTAAAGAGGTCCCAAGTTGTAGTCTGAGAAGGGCTGGAAGAAATCCAAGGAGTCAGAGGAAAGGCTGAGGTCTGCGTAGCTCTTGGAGCAGGGCTCGGCCGGGGACGAGGCACAGCAGGACAGCCCGTCGCACCGCGCGTGGGCAGCATCCTCCAGCAAACCTCCGCCGTCCTGGTTGGCATTCTCATCCAGGCACTCGGAGAGGTGGGACAAGTGGCCGGGGACAGGCTTGGCCTCACCGTTGTGTTCCTCGATGAAGAAGTCGGTGGAGTGGAAGCAGCTCAGATCACCCTGGCTGCGGCCGCCCTCTTCCTCGGCATCCGAGTCATTGAAGTGGAGGATGCGCGCCAAGCCGTCGTCATCCACGTCCGACTGGGACTTGTCGGAGGGGAGGCTCTCGTAGGGCTCCTCCAGGTCCTCACTGGGGTGGGAGGAGATGGACGAGTCCGTCATGTCGCTGCTGCAGCTGTTCTCCCCCAGGGCCTCCAGGTCGGGGCTGAATTGGAAGGCAGGTGCCAGGGGCACAGCGCGCTCCTCCAAAGAGCCCTTCCCCGCCGCGCATCCCAAGGGCGGGAGCCGCTCCCGAAAAGGGGGCTCGGCCTCCTCCGCCTTCTCGCTGCTCTGCTGCTGCTTCTCCAGCTCCAGCTTCATGATGGTGTGGATGAAGTGGGTCTGCACGCGGGCCTGGTTGAACTCGATCCTGCCCTCGGTGTTGCCACAGCCATCCTTGGTACAGCCGCAGGGGAAGGAGGTGTGATCCATCTGGCGCGGGGAGAAGCAGAGGCGGAGGGTTAGGAACAAACCCGGCGGCGCAAAAATCAAAACCGCCCGAGACTCACCCGCCCTGGGAAACCAAGTAATAGCTGAGGGGTTTAAAAGAAGACTAAAAAAAAATAAAAAAATAAAATGACACCCTGCTGCTTTGAAGGGTTGTCATAAAAAAGTTGGATTTCAGTGCAACTGAAGAAAGTTAAAAGGTTACCAAAAACCCCCAAAATATAAAGCTCCAAAAGGAGACTTAAGGGGGGCAAACATGAGTTTATATATATTGCATCACGGTACTTAATACCTGATCCATATCGTGAGCTTGCGTCCGTCACGGAGACAAAGACAAATTGCTCAACAGGCATCTGCGACACCTTTGTGTCCCTGCTACCAGCAGTTGCTAGAGGGGGGCTGTAACCTACACACGGAGCACCCGTCCGCCTGTGCGCACCCACCCTACCCCACCCACAGCCTCCAACCACGGCATCGAGGGAGCGAGCGGCACCCGGAGTAGGCAATACGGCTCCCCAAACGCAGCTGGGCAGGCACCCATAAAAAAAAATAATAATTAATAAGCTAATTGAGTATAGAGGGATTATCCTGCTTTGCAGGTGGCCTGCACAGTTAGCTGCGGGCTGACGCTCAGCTGACACTCCCACGTTCACCTAAGCGTGCTGGGAGTTGTGATACACACCAAGAGAGAAAAAAAAATTTAAAAAATCAAAAACAAAAACAGAGGGGAGGAGGAGAAATCGCAGCCTCGTGGGAGGAGCGAGCGGCTTTGGTTTGCCAAGACGTTCCCAGATGGACCATCTCCAGCAGGAGATGGAGCAGGCATTGGTCCCCCAGGGACGGACGTGGCGAGCACCTTCAGGCTGCGGGCTCGGGCACACCTCCACGGCTGCAACGGCCGTGTGTGGATGGCTGCACGCGTGATTTGGGAAGCAGACACTTCCGAGCAGCATCTGCCTCGCAGCCTGGGGACCATCTCCAAGAGCTTTTCTCGCCTGCTTCGCTCCAAGCGCAGGTGGGAACAGATGCGTTTTACAACCTGCCCTAACTCCGTCCTGCCTGCTCAACCCCCCCCTGCTTTAAGGTACACATCAGCTGGAGACGCGGCTTTTCCCCCGAGCTGAGAGGCGAGGTCAGTACCTGACATTTAATGCCTGCCAAGCTGCAGCTGCAGGTCTCTGGGTCGCAGACCTCCCGGCAGTCGCAGCCACAGTCCTCCCGGGACAGACGGATGTTGTGCAGCTCCCGCTTCTCCTCCTTGTCGATCTTCTTCACCCCCACAGCTTTCAGCAGCGCGCGTCTCTTCTTGGCAGGGTAGGGCTGGAGGAAGAAGCCGTCCTCCAGGTCCATGTTGCTGACGTCGATGTCGTCGTCGGAGATGTCCTCGATGGTGAGCTGGTTGGCCTCCTCCGACTCCTTTGTGCCGTTCATGGTTAGCTGAGGGCAAAAAATGGGCAAAGCGTTAGGGACCTGTTGGGGACACAGAGCCATCAGCACCCCCAGGTCAGGACAAACAAGAAAGGAAAGGTCTGTCCCCCCCATGGTGGCCAACCCCAAGACCAACATCTGCCTCAGAGCCCCTGAAGACCTGGCAGACACCTGACACGGGGAGTTCAGGGTCTATTCCATCACCTTTCAAAGGTGGTCTACTGAGTTGAAAATCTCACACCAGAGCCTCTGTTTTTGGAGACCCAAACAGGCTTAAGGACCATCGCCCCCAGGTCTCAGAGAGGCTCCAACTAAAAACTGGCCATTAACTAACAACATCCACCAGCTCCTCACCAACCCAGTCCCAGGCTCCTACTCACTTTCCATTTCAACGCTTCCAACTTCTCCTCTTTTAATTTCTCTTCGAGTTTCTCCCGACGAACGTTCTCCTGCTCCTTCGAAAACTCGGCTAGCGTGAACTGCCGGGAGGAGCTGTGTTTGCTCACCATCCCCAGGGTACAGCCCCCGCGACTAGGCACGCTCGTGAACCCCTGGCAGCGTGGGAAGTAAAACACAGTGACCCGGTCAAACTCCACATTGTTCTTCTTTAGTCGCTTGGATTTCTTCAGGATAGACGTGGCTAAAAATGGGGAGGGAAAAAAAAAAAGGCACAAAGTCAGTACTGCTATCCTGCAGATGGGACAGAAATATTACAAATGGGCTGTAAATATTACAGAAAGGCAGGACTTGCAATTATTGTCTCTACAGGGACATGATGGGACAAGGTTACAACATCGCTTGATGGCTTCTGGTGTTTTAGGATCTAAGGTTTCTAAGGTGGGATGAGGATGGAGAGGAAACTAAGCCAAGGCCTGAGGCATCGGAGTCACTGATCGGATTCACCCAAAGAAACGGCTGCTGCTTCTCCTTCCCGCTTGACTTCCTCCAGGAAACACACATTTGCTTATTCTTCACGTGCAGCGGAGCGTAACGAACAAGCAACAAACCATCCTACGTGCCTGTCTTGCTCTAAACCCAAGCACCCTGCCCCACGGTCGGGAGCTCATAGCCTGCTCCCGGGATGCCAAAGCACCAACACTCCAGCGCTGCGTGGCTCCAGTTTTTTGTGGCAGGGCAGAAGAGAGCCAAAAAATGGTTGTTTTTCTTGTACTTCCTTCCACCGTCCACTGGGAGGAACTACCAATCTATCCCTTATTCTCAAGAGGCTCATTTGAGAGCAGCTGCAAAGATGTTAATCTTTATGCAGGTGATCCCAGGGTAAACATGGCAATACATGACTCCGGTTTATCTTAAACTGCTGAAACACGCTACACACCATTTAAAGCGGAGCCTCTCCAGAGATACCTCGTTCTGCACCTTTGCACGTCCAAAGGCAGCAGATGGAGGTGGACTAATTAGCCAGAAGAGTTTCAGAGTACAGTTAGTTTCCACGAACGTAGCTGGCCACAGAAAGCAAAGCGAACCGCAGTGGTGCTGGATTCCAGAGCTGCTTTTTCTGCTGCACGAGCACGAGAGCCAGCTACGCACAAATTCGGTGCGGGGGTTTTCTAGTTCAATTCTCTACTAGTGCATGGATGTCTTGGTTGCCACCATGGAGAACACGGGAAAAAAAAAACCAACGCAAAAGGGATCCGAGCTCTACTCTTCGGGTGGCAGCCGTACTGCGGGGAGCCAACAAAAACGACTGCCAAAAACCCGAGGGGCTCAGCTGGTTTGGCTGGCCCCAAAGGCTGAGAAAGTGCAAGACCGGACAGTTAGCTGCACCCACGTTTCACAAGTCTCGCTTGCCAAAATACAGCATTTCAGTTTCATATTAAAAAAAAAAAAAAGAAAAAAAGTGTTCACCCAGCTGCGTCAGCAGCTTCTGCTAAATAGCTGAGGGTTTCACACTGGGCTCTGCAGTGGCTTTGATAATATCTTTGCACTGTGCGTTGCATTTTCATAATAACCTTGACTCAATCTTCTAAAACATTAGCTCTTATCAAAAGGCAAGCTAACCACCGCGATCATCTATCGGCTGAGCTGCTGCACTTTGGCATTTGCTTCTCCCTCCCCGCACCCCCTCCCCCCCCCCTCCAAAATTGTTTTCTCATTCCTGACCCTTTTCCAATTGAGCCAGAGAATACAAAAAGTTCATTGTTTTGCCACAAAAACCTGGGAAGACAAGCAAGAATGAGACTCTTTATTATTACAAGACTTCTAAAGCCTTTTCAGACCACTGCGTGTTTGTGTATGTCTGCTAAGTGGACCTTAACTGCTATATACAGTGGGCGTTCAGTATAATTTACTAGGCTGGACTATTTCTCCGCTGTGAAGATGATCCGCTATTGTATTTTTTATTTTTCCCTTTGCATGGCAGATAGAGGATTTTACAACCTTGTCTTCTGTGTGTTTTCCTAAAAGCTCTCAAAATTGGTATTGCTGAGAAAACAAAACAGCATTTATCTGTACGAAGAGAGGAGGCAACGTCAAGCATATCATGTTCTTTGGCAAAGTACCCGACTTACGTAGGAAACGGGTTCTGAAATGGTAACGATGCTACTGGTTAATCATTTTTTAAAAAAAACAGCGTTTTGGGCCTTTGCTGTCTGTTTAGTCGATGCCTGTGGAACAGCTCGACAGGGCACTGAGGGATGGTGGGATGGTCCTACGGCACCGGCTTGGAGGCACCTGCATGTCTGCACACCCAGGTCTTTGGGTTTCTATTCCGGGAAATTAGGACTTCGGGAAAAACCTTATGAAGGAACGATAAATGCTGGGAGGAAGGGCTGAGAAAGACTACCCTGAGGATGCTGGGCGATTATCAAAAGAAGATAAATCGGTGTAATGACAGGGTGCTGGTGTTACGGCCACTTCCACCCCTGAAGGTGTGCTCCGAGGGGGTCTCTGCACAGACGGAGGTAACGGCCCACCGCCACGCTACAAAAACCCCGTGCGTGGGCACGTCTGGTCCCGGGAAAGGGGCAGCCGGAGATACTCACGGGTGAAGCTGGACGTTAAGACAGAGCTGGGCTTGGGCTCTCCGCGGGAGCTCTCCTCATCCGACTCCCAGCCCGAGGATGCCGAGGAGGAGAGGGGGGAGCAGGAGGAGGAGGAGCAGTAGGTGCTGTCATCCCCCAGCTCTTCATACTTCCTTTTCAATACTCCGCTCATGGCGACGCCGTAATTTTCATATAACTGGAAAACAAAAGAGGAAAGCAAAATAAGGCGAGGGAAATACTGGCAGTTCCTGGTGACGAGCAGGATGGCTTTGACCCCCAGCAAGATCCTCCACCAGGTCCACCTGGCCATGCAGGTGTGATTCCCAAAAGGTGCTCTCCCCCCAAAAAAAACCCCCAAACCCACAGCTTACTACCCTCGCTGTGCACACCTGCTGAATTTCTCTCCCATTTTACGACGCTGCAGAAAACCTGACTATCACAGACAACAAACTGTCCGGAAACCAATTCAATCAATACAAATGTTATCAAACAATAAGCATTACATTTTGCTTACTAATTCTTTTATGTTAACTCCTTACCCAGATCGCTTTCTATGCAGTTACAGCTTTAACGTCTTGCTAATTACAAAAATAAGCCAGTTTGCAGAGAACAATCTGTTGGCATGATTTACTTGCTACAGCCCCCTGGGGAAACAGACTTATTAAATGAAGCACTGAAATACAAATATATCAACTGTGAAGAACAGCCCTTCTCCTCACGGTGCCTTTCATAGTCAGTCCTCCATTCAATAAGCTATTCTTGTTTAGGCTGGGTTATGTATCAAGCATAGTAGCAATTAAAAACAACGCAGCTAATTAAAAACAAAGGAGCTCTGTACTTGCCTAGATTCCTAAATTTCCCGCATGCTTTCCCCCTGCTCATCTCAAGGAAAAAAAAAAAAAAAAAAAAAAAAAAAACAAAAACACCTNAAAAAAAAAAAAAAATAAAAAAAACCAACTTTGTTGCATGTTTTAACCTTTGTTGTCAGAAAGTTTGTGAGGTTTTTGTCTCCTGAAATTGCACAAAAGCTACACGCTTTGCCTGCAAGGGGGTAACAGCTACCAGAGCCCATCTAACCTGGGATGCTCTTGCACAGACCGTGGACCGCTTCTCCTTTCAGACACTGGCAGCACCGCACCAGACACCCCTGCTTCTGCAGAAGTCGCTGCCAGATTATTTTGAAGCCAGTGAGCCATACCCAAAGCTGCTGCTGCCGGAGGAGTGACGTACTCTGACCCCATCCCACCGGGCTGCAAGGCACAACCGCGGTGGGAGAGGTGCGGAAACGCCCTCCAGAACGGAGGGGAGAGCCCCGGCACTGCGGGATGCTCCCAGCCATCCCCGTGCCGCAATAAAACCAGAGGTTAACAGGCAAATCCTACAGCATCCCTGAAATTCGGACGACACCGGGATGCCTCAGACACACACAGCCCCGGGATGGTGAAAATGCAGACACGGGGCTGCCAGACACCCGGTCCCCATCCCCTCCCACCCGCCGAAACTCCTCCACCAGCCAAATTTGTTCTTTGTAACCGTAACACTTTCTCACCCCCTTTTGCATGTCTGAAGTTAATTTAAGTCTCTGAAAAAGAAAAAAAAAAAACAAAACCCCCAAACAAAACGCTAAACCCGCCTTCCTCACAGCCCTGAGCAGGTGGCACAGAAACCACACGGGCTCCAAAAACCTCCAAAAAGACAGGATTTTCAGTGTCTCGACAGCACCACATGGCTAACGCGTAGACAGGAGCAGACACGGTGCCTTCAAAGCCCTGCACCAGCCCTCCTTAAGTATATTTACCAACAGCTTCCCAGGAGACAATAGTCCCCTAAAAGGTCAAAAAAATCCCTGGATGAAGCAGTTCCTCAGCCTGAAGAAGTTAATCATTCACCGCAACACACGCCTGGGGGACTGCTGCATCCCCCAGACCTGGGGGCCACAGAGAGACGATCCCCCCCATCCCGCCTCCTCCTCCTCCTCTTCCTCCCCCTCCTCCTCCTCAGCAGCCCAGGAGCTGCAGGTGGTTTTGCCAGGGAGGGGTGGTTGGTTTTTTTGGCCTTAACCCAAAGCAGATGGGGAGAAGGTGGATCTGGCCACCCTCCAGCCCCAGCAGCACATGTCCTACCTGACACCTGGATTAACCCCTTTCCTGCCACGACACCCAACCCAGCTACCTGGCTGCACTTACAAACCTTTTATTATTATTCTTTGTGTCTTCTGCTCTGTCTCACATTTACTTTAAGAAGCAACCAGGAGCAAAGAAACCGCCCCCGCCCCCCCCCAAATCCATGGCATGGATCTGAATCAAAGGTTTGCTCATCCCAGCTGACCCTGTCATTCACCCAGAGTGGCCAAAAACTTTGCAGAAAAACCCCAAAACCTTGCGCGTGACTTCAAAGAGCATCAGTCTGAGCTGCAGAGCAACTGCTCGCAGCTCCAAAGGAACCTCCGACGTTGCCGGTGAAGGATGCCCTGTCTAGCCAAGGGAGGGAGAAACCAGCTCCCTGAAAAGCCCGCAGGACACATGTCTGACGGCAAACGCCCTCTGAGATGTGATGCTGACCACATCCAAACCTCGCGGGAGAGCCGGGAGGGTGGTGGAGCAGCACAGATTACACCGCTGAAATAGGGATAACTCTCAGGTCTGGACCAAAAAACACCCCAAACCTCACGCAGGATCCGTTTCCACTGGGATTTACCTGGCCTGCGGGACTCCGAGAAGTGAGAAGGTGGATGTGGCGATGCTGCAGAGCGACGCAGCCCTGATGCTCAGGTCGCCTGCAAACCCAACAGTGCCCATCACGAGCCGCGCCGCCTCCCCCCAAACCACACAGCAAGAAAAAACAAAGTGTTTTCCTCAAGCGAGCTAACCGAATTAACACAAACGGCGAGCCAGCACCAAGGCAAGCTGTGTATAAGATGGTGCGATTTTATTTATTTATTTTTTAAATGCTATCACCGCTGATTAGCCATGTCTGGCAGAAGGATGAAGGGAGCTGTGTGTATCATCTCCCATCTACGAGGAAAAGCCAAATGCACAGAAAAAAAACCCCCACACCTCTGGCACGCTGTCTCATTCAAAACACTTATTGTTTTGTTAATGCAAAGTAGGTGTCCTGCAAACATGATTCTCAATGGGAAAAAGCTGGTGAACCTGTTGCCCGCCAGCCCAAACACGTTAGTTTTTCCCCCGTAACGCCTCCCCTCTCTTTGCTGATTTATGGCTGCAACGTTTTCCAGGTCAAGTTTTCAAATCCTTTTCGGGAGCTATCCCAGATGGAGCGGGGCTGCATCCATCGGTGTCTACTTGTATCCACCCCCCCCAAAAAATCCTCCAGACGAGGGTTTCGCTGTCAAGGCAGAGACGATGCTCTCCCCTCCTCACCCCGCACCTGGGAGCAGAATTCACGCCGGCGATTTGGACGCTGCCCGTGTCGCCGAACCCGCCGGCCACTCAGCCAAAGAACCGAGGCCAACTCGGACACAGTGAGGATACTTTAATTGCAGTAATTCCACAAGTAGTCTTAAATCCACACGGATGTCTTACATAGAAGTTACAAAAGCGTGCACAGCAGCAGGAAAAAAAAAATAAAAATCTGCTCTTGCTGTTGCTAATCTCTGCAGGCACCACTGAGCACAGGATTTTACCACCTTCTCCTTCTCTCTCTCTCTCTTTTTNGATTTTACCCCCCTCTCCTTCTCTCTCTCTCTCTTTTTTTTTTTTTTTTTTTACATAACCTGAAATAAAATAATCCTATCTTCCTTTTAGTTGCCAAAAAAGACATTCTGTTCTTGGCTAAGACTTCTTACTCATCTATTTTACTGAAAACAGCTTTTGGAACAAGTACATAATGCAATGGATCAAACCCGCAGGAATTCCTCTCTGGCACCAGAACTCCCACTATCCTGGGAATACTTTCTAACAAATATTTAGCCCAGATGTGCATTCCTTTCTTTTTCTTTCCCTCCTTTTTTTTTTTTTTTTTTTTTTTTATATTTTTAATTTTTGTGGGGGGGGGGGGGGNNNTTAAAGCATTAAACTTTGGGTGGGGGGGAGCAGGGGGCTGGCTGTCTAGTTGCAGGGGGAAGGGAATCGAATCCGCAAAGTCCCATTTCTGGCGCTGGGCAAGTCGCAGGGTAAAGCCCTAATACACTGGAATGTGAGGAATTAATGTTTTAACTATCCTCCTCTTGGACGACTTCTCAACAGTAAATATTTCGAGTAATTTAGATTTAAGAAGGTTTGGCATTTGTTTAGCAAAGCGCTGAGGAAGGCAACTAAAACCCCTACCAGTGGCCAGTTAGTCTATCTGTAAGAGGCTGCACAAAGAGGCACCATGGCTTTCTGCAGAAATACGCAGAGAAAATGTTTTGGCGTTATACTTCGGGGCTGTATACGTGCTTTGCACCGGGCAGGCGAGCGGAGCAGTGCCGGCGAGGCAAAGGGAACTTCTCCCAGCAAGTCCAGCGGCTGCCTTTGCTTGTGCCACAACTCCCACGGTATTGCAGGAGAACACCTACGAGCAAGGATATTTTAAATATTGGGGTTTCCGTTGGCGGAGCATCCTAAAGCATGGAAGGATCCCAAGTACGTGCATGAGCTACTGAAAGCAAACTTTCTTCTGCAAAGTAATTTGGGTCAAAAAAACACCCCCAAAACCCCCCAAAACATAAAAAACCCTCCACAACCCCAGTGCAATGTATTAAAAGTATTTATTTTCCAGTGACTTTTTGAGCCGGTTTGCCGACTTTACAAGCACAGCCGTCTGCCTCCAGCCCAGGAGGCCAAGGCAGACTCTTCCCAGCGCGCCGGGACGAGGGCTCGGGTGCTGGGAGCGAGTTAACAACTCTCCTGAGCCGTGAGTCATAGCGGCTCCCGCTCCCTCCCCCAGAGCCGCAGTGGCTGTGCAGGTCTAGCAGGAGTAAATATTAGTTTAAAAAACACCACCGCATACTTTAGCCAGGTACGGCTCCGAACGCGACTCGTGGAGCAAACCTGGGGGAGTTTTCGGGGTCGGTGTTTATTTGCACGCCGCTGTTTATTGTGCGTCAGGCAACCGTGGTGCGAGTATCGCCAAAAACTGGTGCGGAGCTGAGCTTCCCGTTTAGCTATCCCAGATATTTGATGTCTAACAGCAGCGGTGATTTCAGTAACGCCTCTGGGTTATTTAATAATCATTGTGCTATCAACACTGATTCATTGCTCGTTCATTTAACTATTTTAATTCTTTGCATATTTACTTAAGTGGTTTCCCCAGTGCCACTGTGACAGCCTCCACGATGACAACACTTCCCAATTTCGAGGCTGACCGGGGGCCACGGCGAGCGGGATCATCCCATCGGGACCCTCCAGGCGATGGTCCCGTGCGTGTTCCCAGCCACGCAAGCTGTGCTTTCCAGTTCAGACCAGATTATTTTCACCCAGCTGGGTCTAAGGTTTCATAACCTTGCTCCGGTTAAAAATAGCCTCTGCCTACTATGCAACAGCAAAAGCCAAAGTACCCCGTGCCGCCGAGCAGGAGCATGAATCAGTTCGTAGCACCACGAGTTTATTCTCCTGCCAGAGACCGAACAGGCAAAACGCCTTCCCTGGGAAGAGCATCAGAAGCGTTTACTCCATCTACTAATTTTCAGGAGGCCACAAAGAAAAAAGGCTTTTCAAGATTTTTCTATCAAGCCCTTATTTCTCACTGACAGCTTGAAAGGTAAATAAGAAACATTAGCAAATACATTACGGGTTATCTGACATGGCCCGAATGAAACGAGGTTCAAATGTACTCGGCGCAGATTGTGCTGTAATAAATATGAAAACAGCGAAGTGTGCTTTGTCTAGGAATATCCTCTATTTGATTACACCTCATGAATAATTCACACCAGGTTTCCATATTTGTCCTCCTGTAGGTACACGCTGTGCATTACCTTGCCTGCTATATATACGCACGCATTTCCTGCACTGAATTATTAAAGGCTTGCCGGGAGCTGCAGAGTCTCTCCACGCGGAGAACAAACGCACCATCCTGAAAATAAACTCCCCAACCTTGATGGGCCTCAGCTGCAAACTGCTCAGCAGAGGAAAACTAAAAAAATAAAATAATAATAATAATAATTAAAAAAAAAAAAATTTCTCAGGGAAAAAAAAAATAAAATTGCATGAGAGTTCCCTGTAACAAATGACAAGACTTTGAGGTTTGTAAATGGCCGTGAGGGTTTTCTCTCCATCCCACCGAGGCGTTGTCATTACAGACCTCAGTACGGCAGGGCTGCTTTAGGAAAGGGCTGTCCCTGTGTCTCAGCCTCTTCCTACGGCGACATTATGTAACTCGGGGGTGACAGACACTTCGGAGGATGCTGGGGGTGGGCGAGCAAAAAAAAAAAACCCCAAACAAACAAACAAACAAACCAAAAAAACCACTAAAAAA
>VXBL01008797.1:32605-70001 GCA_013400195.1 Aramus guarauna
GACCCCGAAAGGGGTTTGGGTGCCTCAAGGGGTTCGGAGCCCCAAGGGGCTTGGGGAGCCACAGGCAAGGCTTGGACCCCGAAACAGATTTGGGCACCACAGGGGGTTGGGGACCCCCCAAGCAGACATTGACCCCATCAGGGGGTTCGGAGCCCACAGGGGGTCGGGGACCCACAGGTAAAGCTTGGACCCTGAAATAGATTTGGGTCTCAGGGTTCTGGGTCCCACAAGGGGTTTGGGACCCACAGGTAGTCTCGACCCCTGAACAAGATTTGGATCCCACAAAGGGTTTGAGCCCCTGCATAGGGTTGGGGAGCCACAGGCAAGGCTTGGACCCCAAAACAGATTTGGGCACCACAGGGGGGGCTTGGGCCGCACGGGGGTTGGAGACCCATAAGCAGGCTTGGAACCTGGAAGTGATTTTTACCTTGCAAAGGGTCTGGGCCCCGACATGGGGTTGGGGACCCACAGGCACAGCTTGGATCCCAAAATGGATTTGGGTCCCGCAGGGGGTTTGGGACTTACAACCAGGCTGGGTGGGCCCTGAAGGGGATTTGGGTCCCACAGCAGCTTCAAGCCCCACAAGCAATGGCTCCCAAAAGGGATGTGGGCCCTCCACAGTGCCTGGGACCCACAAGCAGCCTGGGACCCCAAAACAAATTTGGACCTAAATCCAGGTTTGGACCCCACAAGGACTTTGGGACCCATGAGCAAGACATGGAGCCCAAAACAAATTTGGGCCGCAGAGGGATTTGTGATCCATGAGGGGATCGGGGACCCACGAGCAGTATTTGGCCCCCACAAGGGATTTGGGCCGTGTAAGGGGTGTGGGTCCCACAGGAGAGGCTTGGCCTCCAAAAGGGGCTGGGATCCAGAAGCAGAGCTTGGACCACAAGCAAGAATCGTCCCCCAGGAGAGTTTTTGACCCACAAGGTGGTTGGGATCCAGAAGCAAGATTTGGCCCTCAGAAGGGTTTCTGGACACCAGAGGGATTTGGCACCTACACAGAAGGCTTGGCCCCCAAAAGGATTTTGGACCCCATAAGGGTTTTGGGCCCCACAAGCAAAGCTTGAACCCCAGAAGGGGTTTTGGTCCCATGAGGGGTTTGGGATGCACAAGCAGAGTTTGGCTTCGTGAAGGGATTTGGCCCCACCTGAAGATCCTCGAGGCATAGCAGCAAGGGCTGGCCCCTGAAGGGAATTTTAGACCCACAGGGATTTGATCTTCAACAGATGTTTGAGCCTTATAGCCAAAGGTTGATCCCTCGAGGGAATTTGGGCCCCGCAATGGAACTTGGGCCTCATGGGCAAGGGTTGACCACCAAAACGTGTTTCAGCCCCACAAGCAAGAGTTGTCATCCCACAGAGAGTCTCTGAAAGGGACTTTGGCCCTATAAGCGAGGCTTGGTCCCCAGAGGGATTTAAGGCCCCACAAGCTAGAGACACAATGTTTTGGGGAGTTTGTTTCCCAGCATGGCTGGGATGGGACAGAGGGGGATGTCCAGGAGCCTGCACCAGGTCACCCCCCAGCTCTGGTCACAGCAGCGTTCAGCTGAGGATCTCCACACGCTTCCCATTGATCACCAGGAGCTTTCAGAGAGCTGCACTGCTGGGATTAAACCCCTCGCTGACCCAGCAATACCCAGTTTTGGCACTTGGTCGGATTTTCGCCCCATGAGCTGGGCCAACAGCCAGTGGCACGGTTAGAGTCCCCGGGCTATGAAGCTGCCTGCTCTTGGGGCGGCTCTTTAAAATGTAGCCGAGCTGTACCCCACAGGTTTGGGTACAGCCAAGCTGCAGGAGTCCCTGTGTAGGACCAAGTCCACAGAGGTGGGAGAACTTGTCTCCTCCAGCTCCATGGAGGAGCCTGAAGATGGCCGTACCAGGGCGTCCTCAACTCCACCTCTACACCCAGCCTCTAAAGGGCTGCTCACTCCTTCCTACGCCAAGGTCCTGCTTCGGTCCTTCGCTTGCTGGAGCTGTGATCCACAACCAGATGGAGTCAGGTGGGATGAGGTTGGATTGGGGTGTGGAGGGATTTCCCCAAGGTACCCATTGTGAGCCCCTTAGCTCCAAGATGCTTCCCACACAGTACTATGAGCCAGGGTGCTGGCACCTTTTTCCAGGAATATTATTTTATTTGTAAACGTCTTGGGATGCCTTTCTTTTTTTTTTTTTTTTTTTGGTAAGACAGTTTCTCACTTGGAAGGTGCCCAGTCTGACCATGAAGAGTGGAGATGAGGTGAGAGCTCCAATGTAATACAGCTCTTTTAGAGCAGACTGCTGTGAAAGTGCACCCTTAGTCCTTTCACCAGTGAAATCTTTCAAACTCTGGGGCTAAAATGTTGGGGAAAAAAAATAATCTGAAGCTGAAAAAGATCCTCTCTAGTGCCAAAGCCAGAGCCAGTTTGATACCACCATGCGAAGCGGTGCCACCAGGATTTTTACCCTGGTTTCAGTGATTCCCGCGGACAGAGCAGCCCCACTGGTCGCCTGAATGGCACCACTGCAAGGGCAGCAAACCGCAGCGGCATGCGAGGGTGAGCAACCGGGGTGGACTGAGAATGTCTTCAAATTGGTTTTGCTGCTGTACTTGGTGTAACTCCATCACCCCGTCATTGCCCCGTGCTCCTCATCTCCAGGCGCTTTGCCCCAGTACCACACTCACCTCCCTGTGTCTCTGTCCCCAGCCCACAAAGCAGCAGTGGCAGCTCCCAGCCGTACAGAAGCACGGGAGGCACGAGTTGAGATTTTGCTTCAAATACGCAAATATTGTGGAGGCAATACGTAATTCTAGATGGTGCCCCGATGACGGGTGGGTCCTGTCTTTGAGGCACAAGAGCTTTCCTGAATATGGCAGCGTACAGCGCTCGATCACCAAAGGAACAGTTTTCCTGAGGTTTCATTTACCATGTTTGGACATGGCCATGATTAATATTTCCTAACAGGAAGACGTTATGCGTGCAGGCTTTCCTCTTTGGGGTTTGGGTCGAGGGTGACCAAGTTCAGGTTATACACTGGCTCCTCACTTCCTCTGCCTCAGACTACACCCCGGCCAGCCGCTGCCTCCCCGCCAGCTCGGCGGCCGTCGCCCACCGCTGAGCCCACAACAGGTCCTGGTGCTGGTGAGGTCTCACCACGTATCCCCGGGGACCCGGAGAGCTTCAATATGATGGGACCAGGACATAATATCTATATACCGTGCCTGCGAGATGAAAGGGAGCGGGGGGTGTAATTTGTTACCATCCCCAAGCTGAGTTTGGCATGAAACCCAGGGTATGAGGGAAAGGGATATCCTGGAAAACTCTCGGAAAGGCTGCCAGCGACCTCTGGGTTACACATTTTCTCCCTTGTTATTAGTTTTAATGAAAGTAAAGCCACTGTGAGATAGAGTCCCATGCAGGGCAGAAATTATTCAGTGATTCAATCAGGCCATGAACAATCCTGACCCCAAACTGCCCATATTAGTGTGTGTGAAAGAGAAGGGGGGTCTGAAAAAGTTTTCTGTCTCTTCTTTTCAAAGCAGCATTTTTTTTATTATTATTATTATTATTATTTTAAAATCAACCTAAAAGCACTACTACATAAATAGTGGAAGCTTAAGGTTAAATAGCCCTCCACCAATATATTCCTGTGTAGGTTGAAAGAAATATCTCAGTTTGACTCAATGTGTATTTTGTTGTTGCGTCTCCAAGCCTCCTTCCTCCAACAAATGACTTCAAGAGAGAGAAAAAAAAAAAATAAAAATCTGTTTCTCTTTAACCTGAGCCAAGTGGGTTTGGTTTTTAACATGACTTTTTCACCTCTCGAGGAGCATCCTCCTCTCCCTGCGCAGCCGGAGTGGCTCGCAGCCCCTGCGCCCAGGAAAGCCCTCGCTCCTTTGGCAGCGGCTGCTGGCAGCACCGGCCCGGAGCTGGTTTCCCTGGCCAGGCGCCATGCGAGTGCTGCTCCGGCAGGAGGAAATTCCCTGCTGACCTGCTGCGGCGGGGATAAGTGGCTTGGCAGAGAGCAGCAGCCGCAGATCAAGCGCAGGGAGCGGGGAGCCCAGTGGGAAAAGACTGGAGGGAGATGCTGCGTGATGCACGGGGCGGTGAGATAAGAGGTGTGAGCCGGACAAGCTCTGGATGTCAAGCTCCTTGCTGCCCGTTCTGTGCCTGCCCTGGGGTGGCAGAAGTGCTTTCCCTGGAGTAAAAAGCCTCTTGGTGCTTAGGGATGGAAAAAATGAGGAGTATCTGTGCTTGGAGATAAGAATCAAAAACATCAAAGGCAGAGTGACCAGCAGGTCGAGGGAGGTGATTCTGCCCCTCTACTCCGCTCTGGTGAGACCCCACCTGCAGTACTGTGTCCAGCTCTGGGGTCCCCAGTACAAGAAGGACATGGAGCTGTTGGAGCGAGTCCAGAGGAGGACACAAAGATGATCCAAGGGCTGGAGCACCTCTCCTATGAGAACAGGCTCTCTCTTCTGTGAGAGAGTTGGGAGAAGAGAAGGCTCCAGGCAGACCTTGTAGCACCTTCCAGTACCTGAAGGGGCCTACAGGAAAGCTGGGGAGGGACTGTTTACAAGGGCATGGAGTGATAGGACAAGGCAGAATGGCTTTAAGGTAAAGGAGGGTAGATTTAGATCAGATATTAGGAAGAAATTCTTCCCTGTGAGAGTGGTGAGGCACTGGCACAGGTTGCCCAAAAAGTTGTGGCTGCCCCCTCCCTGGCAGTGTTCAAGGCCAGGTTGGATGGGGCTTTGGGCAACCTGGTCTAGTGGTGTCCCTGCCCATGGCAGGGGGTTGGAACTAGATGGACTTTGAGGTCCCTTCCAACACAAACCATTCTGTGATTCTCTGAATGTTTTTCCTGGTTTTACACGCACATCCCAAGTGCGGTTCTGAAAGGTCTTAACTGTATCTGCCTATGGAGGTTTTGCTAGGTACTGCAGCAACCCCTCTGAGAATGAAGATAGGAGAACATGGGAAAAGAAACCACAGCTGAACCAACCCTGCTTGAGCAATTCTATGTCCAGCATCACCCCCAGCTGGCCCCGTGGTCCCAATGTGTCCTGTTTCACATTCAGATAAAATGAACCTTTCACTTTTATAAAGTGTTGCGCAATCGCAATGAACTGCCGCAGCTTCTCTTGGGCTGCCTGTCTTGTGTCAGGGCTCTTACCAACCCAATGCATCTGAAACACAAGTTGAACAAGGGCATTGAGTTGTTTTGGGTCTTTTCCCCCCCTGAAAGATGATCATAAAAGCGGCAAAACAAAGACTTTGCTCCAGCCGTGCTCTGGGCTGTTCACCTACACTGGGAGCCATGGGAGGGATGTGGCCCCACTGGGTCAGCCTTGGGCGAGTGAGTCTGGCCATGCAGGTGTGACGGAAGGTGTCCTGTGGTTTCTTCATCAATTTTACACCAGCACTACTCCATCAGTTTCTGTGAATCTGCTCCTGACTTGAGCTGATGCTGGAAGACAGTCAAATCCATAGCATTTAAGGCCCTATGTGCTGTGCTGTTATATACCTGCTGGGTAATTATTTATGCATTTACCGAAACGTGCTTTCTTCCTGCATTTCGCTATGCTGTCAGTCGTTGATAGAGCTAGGGACATCATCACACAGTGCTCTCCTAAATGTACAGGCACTCTGGACACTTGCGAGAGATGGAGAATATGACCTATTTGCCGGGGAGTGCTGATATAATTGTCAGATTCCCAACAAACACGCAAAAATCATCAACCTGAGTGAATAAGTGTTAATTTAAAATGCAGGCAGGAAATGGGAATTGTGAAAGTGCTGTGTAGTTTCAGCCACTCGCTAGCAATGGTTAGCAGCATGGAAAATAAGTATGACAAAACCCCCCATGTTATCCAGACAGCTGAATTCAAGTGGGGCACCTGTGTCCTCAATTAACCCAACTAACAGTTAACTTTGATGTCAACAGAAACCCTCACACCAGGATTTGGAGGTGGGAAATACAGGAGTGCTGTGTTTTTTGCTCCTTGACATTTCGTGAGTCGTCTGTTTTAGCACTGAAATGTCTCAAGTGATGGGACCGTTGCAATTTCTCTTTCAAGGGTATCGCTCTCACACAATAATTAAATCTCTGGCTTTCAAGCGTAATTGCCAATGACAGTGCCTCCAAAGTTGCTTTTTATGCTCGACAGTTCTGTCTCCTGGCAGAAAGGGCTTCCAGAAAAATAAAGAAGCCAGGGAAGAGCTGCGAGGGGCAGCAAAGGCAAGAAGCAGCAAAACAAACCCCATCCTTCCCCCCAAGTAGGGACAACAACTGTCCCTAAACATTGAAGAGGCCCAAAATACGTCGCAGTCCTGGATGCCTAACAGTCCCGGAAGGAAACAGTAGCTTACAGTACAGCTCCATCATTACCAGGCTCATTGGAAAATGGTAATTTTTCAGCACTAGGACTTGTCTCCAGCTCCAGGTTGGTAATTGGTAGTGTTGGCGGTGAGCCAGGCAGCACTCGCAGCTCTGTCTTGAGAGGACAAAAACGTCCATTACTTTATGCTTTCTAATTCTCCCAAGGTGTGCTGCTGTCTATCAATAGAGTCGCCATGAGGTAATAGAAATTACAAACCTCCCCAGACTTATTTGTCTGAAAGCGTTTCTTGTAAAAATAATTATGTGAGTCTCCGGAACTGTGGTACAGGAGAATGGCAGAAGAGAAAGTTTGCAAATTAAAACGCAACAAAAGGCTCTTTATCGTAAACTACAAGGGAGACTGGGTGAGAGGCTTATTTCCCTGCCATTGGGTTGACTGGTGGCAGCTTTTAGAGAGAAAAAGCAATTTTTATTGCCCATTTGTCACTTTGCAGTGAAGCTGCTTTAGACCCAGGCCTGAGCACGGCGATGGGTTTGGCCAGGCACTGCTCGGGGTTCGTTCCCTACCCTTGCCACCACCTCTCCCTGCGAGCTTTGGTAAGCCACCGCCCCATCACTTTGGTGGCTCACGATGGGGACATCGCAACTCCAGTCTCACTTGCTTTGCCTGGCTGCAGGCTGGGGACGGGGCTTTGCCTGCAGGCCCCCGCCAGCCCCTGCCCTCCTCGCAAGAGGCATCCTAAAGCCTTGTCACACCCTCTTCTTAACCAGCAAAACACCGTCTGGAGCAAACATATTTGCAGTGATGTGACAGACGAGCTCAGGAGGAAATACCTGAGCTGTTTGCAAAAGTTACTACACCCTGCTTCCAGAAAAGGCCGATGAGTTGACTCCGGCATCTCAGCACGAACCTATTTTGATGCAAAGTTTGAGCAAATGGGCTGGACTGTGAATGGGAACATCTGGGGCACCTGAACACCTGCCCATGCGACTGCCAGGGGTGAAGCCTCCAGCACCGGACAAGGCTGGAGGCTCCTGGAGGGCTGCGGTGACTCCTTATGCCACCGCAAGCACTCGTTTCAGAGCAGAGAAACCAAGATCCAAGGCCATGAAAAATAACAATATGGCTAAAGCTCAATTTTCTCCTCTAAAGAAGGTTTTCGCAAGCCCACAGTATGGGGCGGGGGCATTGCTTCCCCTGGGCAGCTTCAATGATACTTGAGCCGGACTGAAACAGCAGTATATCTATAAAAATAGATGCATGTGCATCCCTATATATTTAACTTGATTGACTGTATTCACAGCAAATCTCCCAACAAAAAATACTGCTCCCATATCACCAAAAGCTGAAGCAGCATTTGGTGGCCATGGCGGTCACATTTCAGTGCTTTCTTCTCAGTGGCAGAGCTCCGGATGATGGCTCTTATTTAAAAATGGAAACTACCAAAAGGACATCGGGTCTCCATTTGTGTGCTGGTTTTATCTCTGAGCTGTCGTTACCCTTCTGACACTTGCAGGATGTCCAGGGCCACCAAGTTTTAGTGTCAGATCCTGGCAGCGTGGAAAATTTGCTCTGAAAAGGGTAAATGCATGCAATTAAGTACAGAGAGTTAATTATTATTAGTCTTTGCTGGTGCTTTATGGGCTTGGTGATGGGTCACACTCCTGAAGTGCTGTGATCAAAGTTGGGGCTTTCAAGCCTAGTTCACATCTGCCGTAAAGCAGTTTAATTCCCAGCAAAGCCACTGACATAGCTGCCACATCCAAGGGTCTTACCACTCCCCAGCGTGACTGTGCCACCCTCATTGCTCCCTGGGGAGCAGGACCTGGCTCTTACCCCCGCTTTTACCAGTGGAAACCTGAAGCACCAAGCTGGGGCTGTCCTTTTGGAGAAGGACAACAAGGTTCTATAGGTATTTCGGTGATAAAAGGAAGACTAGGGAAAATGTGAGCCCTCACCAGAACGAAACTGGAGACCTGGTTACCCTGGATATGGAGAAGGCTGAGGTACTCAACGACTTCTTTGCCTCAGCCTTCACCAGCAAGTGCTCCAGCCACACCACNATGCAAAGGCACACGGAAAATAAGGAGGTGATCAGTGACAGCCAGTATGAATTCACTGAGGATAAATCATGTCTGGCAAATTTGGTGGCCTTCTATGATGGGGTCACAGTGTTGGTGGATTAGGGAAGAGCAACAGACATCATCTACCTGGTCTTATGTAAAGCATTTGACATTGTCCGGCACAACATCCTTGTCTCTGAATTGGAGAGACATGGATTCAATGGATGGACTACTCAGTGGATAAGGAATTGGCTGGATGGTCACCCTCAAAGAGTTGTGGTCAACAGCTTGATGTACAAGTAGAGACCAGTGATGAATGATGTTCCTCAGGGGTCGGTACTGAGACCAGCACTGTTTAACGTCTTTGTCAGCAACACGGACAGTGGGATTGAGTGCACCCTCAGCAAGTTTGCCAGTGACACCAAGCTGTGTGGTGTGGTTCACACACTGGAGAGAAAGGATGCCATCCAGAGGGACCTTGACAGGCTTGAGAAGTGGGTCTGTGAGAACCTCATGAAGTTCAACAAGGCCAAGTGCAAGGTCCTGCAATCCAAGCACAACTACAGGCTGGGCGGGGAGTGGATTGAGAGCAGCCCTGAGGAGAAGGACTTGGGGGTGTTGGTGGAGGAGAAGCTCAACACAACCCAGCTATGTGTGCTCAGAGCCCAGAAAGCCAACTATGTCCTGGGCTGCATCAAGTGTGACCAGCGGGTCAAGAGAGGTGATTATGCCCCTCTACTCTATTATGAGACCCCACCTGGAGTACTGCATCCAGCTCCGGGGGCCTCACTACAAGACATGGAGCTGTTGGAGTGAGTCCAGAGGAGGACCCGGATATGATCAGAGGGCTGGAGCACCTCTGCTATGAAGACAGGCTGAGACAGTTGGGATTGTTCAGCCTGGAGAAGAGAAGGCTCCGGGGAGACCTTATAGCAGCCTTCTATTACCTTCCAGTAATGTATACATGGTGATGACATCTGTGGGTGGTAGAAACCTCTATAAGACAACCGGATAAATGATTGACACCCCATTTAACAAGAGGTAGAGAGGGAGGAAGGGAAATGACCACTGTCCTGCTGGGGCTAAAATGCCCACAAACTCACAGGAAATAAGAGGAGCTTGGCCAGGTCCAGCTTAAATACAACCATGCTGCAATTCAGAGGGGATTCAGGAAGGGCAGTAAACCTGGGTTCTTTTGGTTTCCATTCTGGTTTTCAAGCTCCTAAACATTTGCACATGCAAGCTTTTCTCTTCAAATGTGGCAGCTGCAAAAATGAGTTCTCTTCTCCAAATGAAAGCCAAGATTACCATGTAATGACTTGACCTCAGGAGACAGACTTCTAAGAAAAGTACCAAAAATGTGGCAGTTTCCCTGCGTCGGCAATATGCACATGCATGTCCAGACATGGGATTTAGGGGAAGGCTTTGGTAAGCCAGCATTTGCTACATGCAGTCTGGAGGGCAATGAAAAGAGGAGGCTTTTTGTTTCCAAAATCACCACTTATTTTATTTTTGAAATTAATCTACTCAACACAACAGGGAAAAAAAAAAAAAAAGATGGCAAGAATAATATAAAAAAGGAGATTGAGTTTAATTCAAAAAGTTAATGTTGCAGAAGGCCTACAACAGCTTTTTAGGATGGCACTTCTCCCCACAGGTGTGATTTTCTGTTCATCCATCGACTTGAGGAATCCCTTCCCTGCCTGGCTCTGCCCACGATGCGGTCGAGGTGGTATCATGCACATTGGAGAGCATCACAGCTTTAACTCCACAGAAAAACACTGCAGGGGAGAAATAGTTCTTGAAGTCAAGCATTATAATTTACTAACAGGTTTATTAAAATCTTATTAGAAGATTATTTTTTAAAGTCCATTTTACACAACCGTTGCCCTTCTGCTGCTGTCTAATCCTGGAAAATCTTGGTGAATGAGTCATTTGCACTTATTATCTATTACACTCTCTCATTATAAGCCTGACTGTGCTTGCGTTTGCTTCAAATAGTATCAACAGAACCATAACAGTGCCATAAAACCTCACATGCCTTCCCTTTTGGAGTCTCTTTTGCTGTTGGAAGAGAGCCATCTCGGTATGGCTTCATGGGGTGGTTCTGGTGCGCAGCAGGACTCAGGGAGCATTTTGCTTGGAAGTAGCCTGTAACTTCATTCTCCCCAGTCCTGATCCTTACGAATAGGCTTTTAATGCGTGTCTTTTGGGTTTGGTAGGTCAGAGACACATTGCTGAGGGTCAAGGATCTGCAAAGGACGTTCCTGCTTCCTAAAGGCAACCTCAAGCACTAATTACTGTTGTCCGTGTGCTTACATGTCATGACAAGGAAGACATCTGGCAGTAGTGGATCAGGGATATCTGAGGGCCACCTTGTTTGTTTGCTTGGTTTTGATATCTGAAGGCTGTTGGGTATTAAATGTGACTTCAAGGGCTAGGATCCTTGCATCTCTGCCTTGTTTGGCTTCAGAACATGATGTACCTACTTCCATACAACCATTAAAAAGAGAGAGAAAGAGCACCTGATTACAAGGACATAAATTTCTGGAGCAGTGTTGGTTAGTGGGAGGTGCAAACACTGTCATATAATAAAACAAATAAATATTGGTAGTTATAGAGTGTGATTTGGTCACAGCTTTCATTCCCAGCAGTGTCCTCTCCCTTTACCAGTTGGTGAGTTTCAACATCACTTTGGTGATGCAGGTACCACGCCGTGTTCAAATCCCCAGACACACAGCAAACGTTCCCTCAGCCCATCCTCCTCCTCCTCTTACCCATCTGGGTGGACTGATAGGGGACAGGGACATGCGAGGAAGCCACCCTCTCTCCAGATGGGCTCTCCCTGGTTGTGCAAGCCGTGTTCTTCTGGCATCCCGGAGTGACCCTTTCCTCTGGGACACTTGGCCAGGAATCAAGGGAAGAGATTTGCTCTGAATGTAACTACAGGAGGGGGTAAAAAAAAAAAAAAGCACATTCAAGGTTTAAAATCGCACTTGCTGCAGGGGATGTTTCCATTGGCAGAGTAGCCAAAAGCAGCACAAATTATTCAAAACATTTTGTTAAATGAAGTTCTCAGATGATGTCAGAGCTGAGCCTGCTTTAGCAAAACCAAAAAAGAAGGAAGGTCGAAATCAAAAAGAAGAAGAAAAAAAAATACACCATTTGACAGGGAGGGATTAGGAGCTTAAAATTATATTTATAGGCTATCCAAATATTTGAAAGCTTGGAAATTCATAGTTCCAGTGCTTTAGCTCAGCTCTAGAGTCCTGCCAGCCTCTTAGTGTAAGTCACGCAACAGAGCCAGCTGGGCTGGACTCAGTAAACTCGCGAAGCCTATTTTCTGTTATCCAGCCCTGGCTCCCATTTCCTGCAGGCTCACAAACAAACCCCACTGCTTTTGTGTGCCTCAGTGTACCCCTCTGTCAGATACAGGCAATTCTGTCCTCTGCTGTGAAGCGCTTTGAGATTTGGCACCAAGAAGAGCAAGGGAGCGTTTTGGTCTCCTCTCTCATGTGGCAACTGCACTGCGTGGGTCCCGATGAAACAGTGGACCGATCGTTCAAAGATCGGCACTAGCTCTTTGCATGACCTTTTTTTACACCGCTTGTTTCTGTTGGATGCAGAAAACCCATAGCTGAGGACAACGCTGTTGAGATGTTGTTTTCTTTCATGCCTGTCGCACCTACCTGTTTCTCCAGGGCTGTGCAAAATAACCACATCTTTGTCACGGCTCTACTAGCCCACTTCGTCTTTATTGTCTAATAGGTCATAATCCTCTTTTAGTGAAAACATAACCATGACCATGGCTAGAGGGTTCAGATATCACCAACAGAAAGATTACAACCTCTTAGTCTGAACATGGAGAATAAGACGGACTGTCAGAACAAGAGCACTTGTTAAGAGGGAAATCAATGGCAAGCTGTTCAGGGAGGAAAAGAAAAAATCCCAACCACCACAAACGCATTAAACACAGGCTTCAGTGCTCCAACTTTGTATAAGCCCAAATTAAACGTGACCATAATAAACTGTTTACTTTGCTTGGGTTTACCCAGTAGACAGGAGATTCCAGTTTGCTGTAACGCCTGTGACAGTACAAGTGTTGGGTCTCGTTTGTGGTAATATGGTTGCTGTTATTAAGTTTTGCTAGAAAATACTTCAATACTTTCCCCTCCTTTCTTTGGGAAAGTAAAACAGCTGATTGTAAAATGTTAGCTTGGGCTGTAACCTCGATTAGTTACATCCTCACTGAGTCGTGGTGGTTCATGAGGGTTTGTGAGATGGGGAGATGGGGTGTCCTGCCCTTTCTCTTCCCTTCCTTCCCCCTGTTTCACCTTGCTAAAATCCCATGCTGGACATTCATGCGAATCTTAGGCAAATCCTTAGCCTAGTGTCTTCTTCATGCCCTGGGCAGTGCTTTCCTTCTCGTCGCCCACTGTTTGTAAGCTTCGCCCAGCAGGGACTGCTTGTTATTGCATGAACATCCAGCCTTGAGCGTCAGGGAGGGATCAAAATCCTGTACTCTGCAGGCAGCCCGCAATGTACAGAGCACTCGTTTCACCCGTGGTTTCAAGACAATGATGCTGCTGTGAGTTTCTGAGCAAGGGTGCATTTAAGCACGGGTGACCCTGCAGCTCTGCTCCCTCTCTGGAGCCAGGCTCACTGTGACCAGCCACTTTTACTGGTCACTAGAGAGACACGGAGTTAACAATAAATAATGAAAAAGAACTAGATTTCCTTTGTTATGCAGCTCATTGAATGAGGTTTCCCACATCTGTAGAACTCACCACATCTTTTATGAGATCTGACTGTCAGCAAGATGTTATGAATCCCAGATGTTAAAATATGGATTTATTTATAACTCAGAGCTTATAATAGAGCACTCAGAAAGATTATATGCAGTCCCCCTCCTCAAAAGATCTTCGTGAAATAAAAGTCTTAGCTTGTATTACTTTTTAATTATTCTTGCTACATGATTTATCTTTGGAATTACCTCTTTAAATGTCTTCTAATTACTGTGGCTTTAGGACTGGTGTGCATTGGGCTTCAGGGAGCATCGGGCAAGGAGAGCTGAGCACCGACTCTCCCATCCCGAACGAGAGTGCTGCTGTTCGGAGGCTGGAGGGCAGCGCGGAGAGAGCGGTGGTGTGGGGGAAATTCAGCCTCAGGAGTTCCTTGGCAAAGCCATCAGTTGAAGGCACAGCCAGCTCCGGGCACCTGCGAAACTTGGAGCTGGAGGTGTTTGGTATCTATCGCAGCCCCGATGAAATGCTCTGGTCAATAAAAAAGCAGTTCCTCACAGCTGGTGACCATTACACCGAACACAGCGTTGGACATGCCGCAGCTGCTATTCTGCCGGAAGATGGAAATGTTTTTGGAACTGCTTTTGGAGCATTTGTTCCATTAATGCTTTCTCCCTCCCTCCTCCCGCCTCTTATTTTGCAAATCGCTGCAAGAGAAACCTGCAAATGAAAGAGGAGGGGCCCCTCCATGGGCAAAGGCTGCCTTGAGGGTTGGGGTGCAAATATTCCTCTGAATTAATACTGCAGCAACACCTCCGGGTCCTGAACAAACCTTGCAGTGTTTGGAGCTGTGCACTTGTATGCGACAAGGGACACGCTCCGTCACAACCGTCCCACGCTGTGAACCAAGAGGACAGGTCTGAAGGGGAGCTACAAAAACTCTCATTTTGCACATGAGGAACAGAAAGTCAGTGATTTTACCCCAGTTCACACAAGAAGCTGGCAGCAGCCTCAGGAATCATAAGGCAAATGCTTGAGGCAGCGGTGGCCATGAGCAGCCCTCCTTCCCATCCTCCCTGCTCCCTGCCACCTCCCCCTGCCACAGCAGCCCGTGCTGCCATCTTGTTCATGGACCTTATCTAGATTTAGGAAATATTGTCTCCCATTCCCCTCCCTTTCTTTTTTCAGCCTAGGTCATCTCCCGAGTCCAGTTAAGAGAATGACTTTGGTGCAGAGATAGCAGAGAGCATCTGGCCAACTGCAACCATGCCGTCAACCATTGGATGCCGTCACTGCAGCCTTTAAAGATCAGACCCTCTGTCCACACTGCAAAGCTGCAAGCCTGCAAAGGTGCTGCAGCTCCTAGACCATGTCCAGCCCCTTCCAGCTTCCAAGTGATGGCCTGGAGCAAGGTCAGTGCATGAGATCCCAAGCTCCTGTTGCCAGCTGAACAGGCAGAAATCACGCAGCCCATCAGCCCCGCTGAGCTTGGCTTTGCTGTCATGGCTCACCAGGTCCATGTTTCCTAGAGAGGTGGTAGCTTTCTGCAGCCTTCTCTCTTGGGCTGGGTAGTTTGGCATTTTAAAGGCAAAGCAGGAAAGAGGATGCCTTGAAATTGTGCTTCAAGGTGGGGCCTCCCGCACCCTGAGATTTGCAGAGCTGGAAATCTGAACCTTATCTGCATCGCACCAGCGATGAACTGACGGAAAGCCAGGAAATTGGCTGTCAGTGCTGACACTACACAAATCTCATGGTGCTGTGAGGAGGAACAGTAAGCGGATAACAGGGAGAAACTACCTGGGCTTGGCATTTCCTGGCTGCTGGGAGATGGTGAGGACCAGAGCTCTGGTGTGAATCACAGCTCCTTTGGTGCCTGAAGAGAAAAATCTTTGGAGGGAGTTTATGGGACGCTCACCAGCTTGTAAATATTTTTTTGGCATATCAATTTGTGTGTCACAAGATTTAAAACCTTCATCACCCTAACATTTTCCATCCCACAGAGAACTCTGATCTGAATATGATATGCACTCAGGAAAGTTTGCCAGTAGTGTGATGTTACAAAACTTGTGAAATGCCTTGCTTAACCACAATATTATGCATTTTCAAAGCCACATACCTATCTATTACAAGGTCTTTCAGATAGAGTTATAGACAGCCTGTGGGTCATGAGATCCTGACCTTGGTGTGTTTTTACTCCCTCCTTCTCATGAATTAACTCCTGAACTATTGACTCTCCATTGAATGGATAGCAGAGTTCAGCCACATTTTACATGCAAGCTTTTACATCCTGTATCTCAACAACTGCAAACCCCAAGGACGAGTAAATACTTCAACCTCAACCATAAAATTGATGTGTTGCAAAATGAACGAAATGGGTTTAGTAACTTACAAGGGAGATACCATCAAGTCCGTAATGAGCCAGAACTGAGAGTTATCCTTTCTCTCTCCTCGGCAGTGTGGCTGGGAGAGTGGGGGGTAGATCACCCCTTTGCAGGTACTCAGTTTATGCCTTATGTCTTCTTCACTGAAAACAAAGTCCACCTGTGGTTGTGTCAGATCTCAGCATCCTGAGCCTCCCCGAAAGGAAAAGATTGACTTAAGAATCACAAGGCTGGGAAGGAGAATAATCGACTTTTAAGTTCTCTTCTTGCCTTCTGGTTTTTGAGTCTGAAGATCACTCCCTGCTAGGTTAGTGCACTTCCCTCCACAACCAGAAAGGCAAAAAAATCATCACTAAAACATAAAGTTCCTGAGATTTTGGGAAGCACAAAAAAACCCAATAAAAGCACAGAAATCATCCAAATTGCCTGTACCACATTAACAGAACAGCAACCACACTCTGCTGCTGTAGCAGGGTGCAAATGAGCATGGTAAATCTGCTACAACTGCAGATCAAACCCCTATTTTGTCATAAAATAAAAGAAAGTCCCTAAAACATAGCATATAACACTGGCATATTAGAAAATGTGCAAGCTATTTCTACATTGCATGTCCTACTAGTCGAGCAGAGTCCTTAAGCTGAAATTCAAAAACTAAGAATAAAAGGTGCAGTTTTCTTTAGAGTTAGAGGTCAGATGGCAAACATGGTTTAAGAACTGGGAAAGAAATTCTCTTTAATATCTGAAAGTTGCTTGGCTGAGGAGCAAAATAGCTTCGTATATTCCCAAGGCTCCTTAGCCAGTTTGGCTCTGAAGAACATCCCTGTGTGCTGCTCTGGCACCAAAGATGAAAAGTTCGAAGCTTTTCATTCTGATTCTTCATGTTTAACTGAAAATTAAAACATGACATCCATCTCCTCACTGCAAAATACAGTAGAGGCAGTGGTGGCATATTAATAAATATTCTCACTAGGAAAGATTATGAAGAAATAGTAGGCTTAGCCTCAAAGCAGCATATTTCCGTCACCTTGGCAGGGAAAAGTCACTGATATGCAACCCCAGATTAAACTGCAAAGGGGAACAGAGCGGGACTGAACCCACCTTATGCAATACAAGGTTGGCAGGGAGCTGGAGAGACGTCTGGGATGGCTTTGCCTGCCTTCCTGTGTGACCTCCACCAGGTATAAACAGGGCAATAATGCTTCCCTATCCCAGGCACGACTTATCAGGAGAGGTTGGCAATAGATGAACTAAGGTCACATTCAGGCTGCCTACACATATCGTCACTGGGGCACCTTTGCTGCAGAGATCAAAGCATCTGTCTGCTACCCCAAGCTGGCAGACTGGTTCCTGCTTCCTTGTAGACCCTGTGGAGGGAGGTGATGGCAACACTTGAATTAGGCTCAGTAGTAGGTGGTCTGAATGCTCATGTCTACACTAGTAAACTAGCTAGAACCAAGGCACAGGATCAAACACTCTACCATCATCACCAAGAAGTTGGCTCATTCCCTGGCATCATTTTTGGCACATGCAAATGATCAGACTCCCAGTGAGCATCTGGGCATGGTTCAAGGCATTGCGTGGGCCAGGGTATGTGACCTTATAGGCAAGACAACTCTGAGGGGTTTGTGGAAAAGAAGAGGGTGGCAGGAAGAGGGTAGCCATATGGATATGAGCTATCTCACGGATATCCATATGGGTATGAGTCACATCCTTGTGTTCACCCTTAGGACTGGAAAAGAGGTTGGGGCAAGATGGCCCTGCTCGATTTGTTGCTGTAGCCACAGCCAACATGGGCTGTCAAGCCCTCTGGCTGGTGTCAAAAATGACCCCTAAATATTAAAATGCCATATTAAAATGAAAATGGTTAAATGGGCAGCTAAATGGTAGTTACCACGTTTAGCTGAGCATCAGTTCAGATACGGCTCCCAATGCCTAGAACCTTTCTTGAGTTAGGGCCAGTCATATCAAACTCCCTTCTCCCCCAAAAGTCCTTCAAAACTGATGTCTTCTGTAAGTCTTGATTCTCTATAAAACCGCAAGGTAAGGGGGAAAAAAAAAAGAAGGAAGAGAAATGGAGGAGGTTAAAATTTCCCTGGCTATGTGAGTTTGGGACGTCAGACATTTGCCTGGGATTTCAGCCTGCCCCCGGCACATCCGTTCTGTGTGCTCAGCCCATCCATATAGCACTTTTGCAGCAGTCTGTCAAGCCCAGGATATTCATGTGCTGCATATTTTTTTCCAGGAAATCCTGTGAGAATCCTACAAAGCGGGAATAATAAAATATGCATGATACATCAGTGTTCACAGAATGCATTAGCCTTTGCTGCACTTCATCTCACTTCTTGCTCTCCTCTGTCCTGGCTAGAAACTCCTTAGGACATGGAGTGTGCCCCTGCATCCCTAATATTTGCAGGATGTACTGAAAGGCCCAGCTTGTGGGTATGTCTTGGTCCTCACATGGCTCCATTGAAGCTGGCTGGTGATTTAATTTAAGCAGGATGGCAAAAAAGTGGCTCCTATACTTCAAGGGTTGATTTTGCACTTCAATTTCCATAAGGGGAAAGGATGCTAAGAAAAAAGGAGAAGAAGCATTAATGGAAGCACACTGGGGAGGACATGCTACATGATGAGCATCTGGATTCATGTTGTAGGTACAGGTTGCTTTGAAGATTAACTCTTACTGTGTAAGGAGCATTCAGATTGGAAATGTCCTCTCAGAAGGACAATAGAAAATTTTAAGACACATCTGCAAGGCAAAGATTATTGAGATTGCAAAGCAAATCAGAGCCCTCCCTAGCAGAAGAACCTCAGACTAAGAAAGGTGAAGTCTCTTACAAGACGCTTCCAGACTTTGGCTTAATATTTTCACATAAATTTGCTTCCATCACTTGCTCACAGTCAGTCACCCATTTAATAAAGTTCACCTTGCCAGTATATCTAAATATCTAAATTTTCTTCCATTCAGCTGAAATCCACTACAAAAACATTTGGGTTTGAATTACGAGAGGTTCCCCTCTCCTTCTTTGCATCCTGCGATGGTCTAGTGACATGAGAATTTCCTTTTTCTTCCGAAGCAAAGCAGCTCTGTGCTGAAAATGGGAATATAGGATGTTTTACATGGATATCACGTGCAACCCACTCAGACTCCAGTTACCTAATCAAAACCACAGCAACTCATATTCAAAGCTTGCTTGGGCCTGAAGGGTCTGGAAAGGCCTCTCTCAATGTCCACCATCAAATATCCACTGTCCTTGCTCTGAGCCCAGCTGGCTGGAAATCTGCAGGGCTCTTCAGAAAGCTCTGTCAACGTGACACTTGTGCCATGCTAGAGAAAAAAGTCAGAGCCATCATGTTGTGGTCTGATTTCCAGTGTGCAGCCAAAGGCATTTTTGTGACCGAGTCTTTAAATACATGGCAAAAGGGGACATGAACCCTAGGGATGCTGCAATCACCACTGGCCTGTTCCGTGACTTTTTGGCAGCACAGGAGTCCTCAGATTTCCTTCGGTCATGGTGCCTCCTGGAAACAGAGTAAAGTGTCCCAGGACTGTCTGTGGGTAAGTGCCCACAGCATTTTAGCCAAGATGAAGCTCTTGGACATGAAGGAGAGCTCTTCAAAGGCACAAAGGGAAACCTGACTCCTCTTGAATTTCATGCTTTGGAAAGTCTATCTAGCCATAGTATTTTTTGCTTGACAGGCAAACTTAGGCTCAAGTTTCTCCTTTTTAAAATAAGCTTGACAAACTAATTAATTAAAAAAATCTAGCTATCATGTTCTACTCTCCCTTGTGACACAGTAACCACTAGAGCATTAGTAAATAAATTTATATGAGCTCAGTGGGAAGTTTGTGTACAGCTGGTTTACATTAAATAGTAGGCCAACATAGTAAAGTATAAAGTTAAGAATACAAGCAAGTATCATCAGGACTAGAGAAAACATTAATGTGATTAAGTATGTCATTAACTGATGATTCAGAAGAGCCAGACTAGAGGACACTACAGAATTACCCCAGATTTATTTTCCCTGTTCTTTTTAACTATTCCTTTTGGATGAGCCCACCTGGGGATTCAGGCACACCACAGAATCTGGCTAATTCCATCAGGACCTGAGAAGCAAAATGACAAAACACAGTGGAGACAATTTCCATGACCTGGCAGATAAAGACTGAACTGCAGAAAAACTGATTTAGCTGTGAATTTTCAAGCAACTGGCTGCTTTGATCCTGGCCTGTCCCAAGTCTAGGAGGCAGAGTAGGTTGCTTCATGGTCCTTTACATATCTCCAGGATCCTGGGCAACTATAAAGCTAATAGATTTATATTTTATTTAGATTTATTAATTGTAAGGCCTAGAGGGATTTTTTTTGTTTGTTTTATCATTCATATATATATATTTTAGAAAAAAAGATATCTGTTAAAAAAAAATAATCTATGGATGGAAAATCAAATACAAACCTTAGAAAATGGTTCCTGTAGTTGATAGTTCTCGTTTCTGGAAAATATGTATCTTGTTTCTAATATGAATTTGTCCGATCTTATTATGCCCATATCAAATAAGCTAAATATCCTTCTGTCATCTTTTGACCAGAGTCAAGTCACCCCTTAGCTGTTTCCTTGCTTTTCTAGTCATCTTGAGGATCCTTGAAACTTTTCAGTGTAGGCCATGTATATTCAAATCCTTTTATCAGTCCTATGACGGTCTCCAATTTATTATGATTTCTTTAACTGCAGAAGTACAACTGAGTCAATGCTTGCAACTGTCAGATCTGTGCCAGATGCAGACCACCACCTCCCTACTTCTGCACAGAGGTCTCGTTTTTACCTTCAGGATCCCTCTAAACCCCTGGAAGATGTTCTCCAAAAATCCCTGCTTCATGAAGTGCTGTTCTATACAGTAAGTGTGCACAGAAAGTCTTTTATTTCTCAAAGCATAAATGTATATTTGGCTGCAAGGAAGTGAATGTAGTTTACCTGCAATGAGTGTAGCAAGCAATCAAGGGTACTTATTACCCCATTCTCTTCTTTCTTTGGCACTTCTCAGATTTACCCATCATTTGCAAACACTCTGAATACAGAATATTAGTAAATATTAGTAAATATTAGTAAATATTAGTAAAATATTAGTAAAAAAGGTGTAAGGCCAAAAACTGAGCTCTGCAAAGTACCACTAGAAGCACAGGAGCTCAGTGAACTGTCTCCTGTTGCAATTAGGGTTTGAGATCTATCAAATGTCCATTTCTTAACAGATTTTATGTATGCCAAGTGGACTTAATCAGCTTAAAATACCCTGTGCTACCGATACCTTTATAAAGTGCCAACTCTATTAACACTGTTGTCCCTATCAACAGCAAAAAGGTAAGTTTACTTTGACAGGATCTCCTTTCCATGAACCGGTGCTGATTGGTATTGACTACATTAGTGTCTTTATTAATCTAGTAAATTTAAACTGATTTAGTTATCAGCAGTTTATTATTGTGCTAAGATTGATACAGTCTCCAATTCTAACTCTCAGGCACCCTGGAAATAATGAAATTCAATACTAATAGCCCTTGGGCAGCTTGGTGAAAATCCTGGGGTTCAAGTTATCCATTTATCTTTAGTCACTTGCTGCTTAATGACCACAACAAGTATTAGCGGAGCGGAGGTATTTAATTTTCAACACATAATAAGACAGTATCACTGGGCTTTTTCACCAATACAGTACAGAGATATTTACCGAACAATTCTTCCCTCTGTCCTTTTGGTTCCTTTATCAATATCCTACAATTTCTGAGTTTTCATTTATAATGATTTCCTTCATAATTATTGCTTTCTCTTTCCTCTGCATGTATTGTGTTTGGCTCTGTGCGTGGGCACTCTGACATTACCCTATAGGTAATGCATATTCACTCCTCCGCCTGGGTCGGTGTCTCAGCTGTGGGGTTTGGGGCCGAGAGCAAAATATACCTCACTAAATTTGTAATTATCGGTCACATTTTTACTTAAATTCTTGCTTTCAACTTTTTTGGCTTGTAACTGATAGCCTTAGGAAACTGCTTATTTAAACAGCTCAAACAGCACGTAACATGCACGTTGTATGTATACATACACACGGATTTTCTTCTCAATCTGCTGATTTTTGTGTCCGTAGTATAAAATATACATATTCCCAGTTCAATCCCTGCTTCTGTTTAATTCGGTCAGCGAATGAGTAGATAGAGATGCCTTTGGAAGATAAGGGAACAGGGCTCCGGGAGCTATAAAAGCCAAGCATCTGTTGGAAAGCAGGACTCTCCCCCTCACAGCAGAAGCTGATGCTGGATACCTGCCAGCTGCCCCTTCCCTCCCACACCCGGATTTTTTCAGCTGTCCCTGCAGCAACAGCAGTAGCAGCTTTAACTCGGAGGAGAGGAGAAAGGCTCCGATGTATCTCGGAGGGGTATTTCCCCCACTCCCATGTGCCAGCGGGAACTGCGGGGGAAGCTTCTTAGAGCAGCTTCGATGTTAGAAGTGAGATTCCTATAAATACTCTTTCTCTTACCTGACGAATACAACACTTGTCCCCTAATTCAGAGAGCATTGTACCTCCATGGAGGAGGAGCTTCACAAGAAGACTAGGTTAATTACAGGTCCTCAGGATGCATGAGCATGACTTTCACACCTGAGGGGTAAACCAAAATCAACAGTCTGTGTAAGGGAACATCCTTCCTTTGGAATAATCATTGCTGGGGTGGTCGGTGTGGGGCTCTTTGGTTTCATGCGTGAGCATCTCCTCTGGTCCATATGGTACCTGAGATGTGTCTTGTGGTTCTTGGTCCTAGGCAGATTTTGGTACACAGATCATGAAGCCGGCTGCATTAGCCAAAAAAAGCAGAAACAGTATGAGCTCCTCTCTGAGAAGCATGGGTGAACCAAGGCAATGAAAAGCCCTGCTCTGAACCGTAACCTTCAGCTGCTGTTAAAACCACTCTGAGGGCTCTTACTTCTTGGCTTGAGCCCTCCAGGAGCAGTCATACATATTCCCTCTTCACTAGAGCAAGAGGAAGGGATCTTCTGGTGAAGGCACCAGCCTACGGCTATTCAACTCAGCTCTTGAATAAAGACCTTATCTGTTCAACATACCTGAAGGTAACCACCCACGTTTGGCCAGTGTGATCCCTCTCCAGGCAGCAATGGGATCTCAGGCTCGTAGATGGCCTACATGTAGTGTAGACATTAAATTTAAATTAAATGGATAAATTTAGATTTTTGTAGCTTATCCTACCTTGCCTTGTTCCAAGCCACAGTTTACCCTTGGACTATCATCTCTACAGGCCGTGGCCAAGACACCCTGCTATTCTGAGTACAACCCTTCAAAGACCTCTGCTAACCAAAGGGTCTCACCACCACCTTGGTGTCCTCTCCTTTTCTCATGCTTTCATGGATTCCTGACTCCTGTTTATTTTGGAAAAATCCACATTTCTCAGGTGTCCCAGACCAGCTCCAAACCTCCCTGATTTCAGATGGACTTGGATCCCAGCCCATCTCTATAGGACACCTAAGCTGACACTGCTTGAATTTTACCAAATACCTTGGCCTTAGCAGACTCGAAGCATCAATATTTGACGCAATACGGGGAGGCAGTCTCGATTCATGACAATTCTGAGTGTTCCAAGAGCTCTCCTGAGCCCTTGAGTGTCATCACTAACGTCAACAAAAAGGTCAGGAAACTTTCTGGGCTAAGCTGTGACCTCCTGGATAGCTCACGATTTCGCAGTGCTCTTGCAGTGTGACAACAGTGATACATTAACTTGATATGCTTATGCAGGTTTGGCCTGGTGAACCTCTATGGCTATTATCTTCTGCCATTCCTTTTCTTGTTAGACTTGGGAAGAAACCGAGTTTTCAGAGATTTCTATTGGTTTTGTAAAACTTAATTTGCTCTGATGCAAAGCAAGCCAGGCAGAGTGAGCTGTGACTCTTTCTTCCTTGCTGTCCAACTGTCTGGCATCACTTTCTCGCATTAGCTGGGCTCTTAAGTGGAGATAGTGCATCCGAGGTAAGGATATTACCTCAAACCTCCTCTCTATAAATAGGCCTGGCTGCCGCCCCGAGCTTGCTCGTTCTGCTGTCAGAATATGGCTAAATGGCCACTTACAAATTCCAACATGTGCTTGATGTGGAGATTACAGCTGCTATCCAAAACAAAGGAGCTTTCTCTTCTCACGGTGCGCTGCTCCCTTTATGAGGCAGTTTGGAAAACTCTCGTCTCTCGAGAAGGTTTAATCTATGCCCCGGTGCTTCTTTTGTGTGAGGACAACACAGCTTCCTCCAGACCTAAATGAAAACAGGACCCTTGAGTGCCCGCTGGAATATGTTTAGTGCCCTCAAAATCGCAGGGGAGGAAAGGTCTGATCCTTGGAGGTTCACCCATGGACCAAAATGCAAAGATGCAGAGTTATGTCAGCACAGCATAGGATGGCAGAGCGCAGGAACGCCAACCTGAACCCCAAAATGGTCTCGGTGCAAGAGTGTGGCTTTGCCCCGTACCCCCAGGAGCCTTCACCCAAAGGAAGGGTGTGTGGTTCGGGCTCAGGACCATACTAATGTGCCAGTGGGGGTAGTGAGGGTGTCTGTGAGTTGTCATTAGCTGAGGGTCGCTGATGAATATTGGTTGGTACAAAAAGAAGAGGTTTTGGAAAGAAAATAATTTGTTAAATGCTCCTGCACAGCTGCGTTTTCTCACAGTAGTCTTAACAGGGCCAAAGAAAACTCTGTTTTTCTCATACTTTGTTCTTACACTATTTTTTCCTGCTTGAGGCGTTTTGCAAAGGAAATGGGAATGGCTGCGTTCACGTGATGGATGTGGGAACGGGGAGATCAGGTGAAGGGATGTTTCCTCCTGTCCCCCAGCAAGTCCAGGCAGGGTTTGGAGCAGACTGCACCACCCTGCATCATCCGACAGAGGAGAGCTTCCCTCACACCGAGGTACCGCGGCGAAACATGAGCATGACATAGCAGCAGCTCCTAAACACTTGAAAAGCCTTGTCCTTTCTGGTGTGGTGGGGCCGAAGCATGGCTGACCCAGAAGCAACTTCTCTTTGAGTTCAATGGAATTTGGGCCTAATTTATTCGCATATGCTTGGCTGGCATCTCCAGCTGCCATTGTGTCTCTACAAAAAAATATAATTAACTTTCTCCTATGCAGCTACAAGGCAGATGGCCATCATGGGCTTGGCAACAGGAAGCCAGATGGCATGGTGAAGGTAGTGGCTGAGGGGTGGCCATGTTCCCCCACCTACCAGCTTTGCTACGGGAGTTGGGTATGTTCTGTGGGTGGCCAGTATTTATATTTGCTTGTAAATTACGGCCCGCAAAATGCTAAATGAGTCTGGCTGCAACCTCAGAGCACAGCCTGGCTCCTGTGACCGCAGGTCTGAGTCTCGCAAGCGGAGCCATGCTCGCCTCCCAGCTACAAAAGAGCTCTTTGTGCATTTTCTCCTGCTCCTTTCAAGCTGTGCACTTCTCAGCTACTCCACTGTCCTGGTCCATGCCTCAGCCTCATTGCTTCCAGCCATGGCGATGCTTGTGACTTAGCTGGACTCTCTTTCAACTACCTAGAGCTCTTAGCTATCAATCAAGACACCTACCACTCTTCTCCTGCCATCTGCTCTCCTCCTTTCCTGACATCTCCAGAGCTTTGCTCCTCACCCACCTGCCATTTGGTTACATGTCTCATGGAAAGCATCACCCGGGCAATGCTTCCTCACTCTCACCACCGAAGCTCCTTGCTCCATTAGAAGGAAGTTATGGCATTTGGTGATGGGAACGCTGATGGTCTGCCTGTGTTTCAGCCTCCACCGGCAAGTCAATGCCAGCAGCAGCCGACACCTCTCCCCACCTGTAGCATCCTAAGGGAGGGTACTGCTAGGGTGCACGACCTGAGTCACTAAACAAGGCTTTTAGGAAGGAAGGACTCATTGTTCAGGCTCTGCCGATATTGTCTTCCGTGCTCAGCCTGGCATGCTCCCGTGTCCTTGTTTCCCCCACTTGCTGTGGCTGTATCAGTCTCTCAGCCTCACCACATTACATGAGAGGGAAACCTCAGCTCATGTCTGCGACCGTAAGCTTGGTTTCCTTCCCGCTGCACTCATTTCCCAGCAATGGTGACAAGCAGCTTCGATTTACTGGCTCCGAGGGAGTTTTATTTTCAATGTTTTTTGCAAGTCAGAACGTGGCTGCAGCCAGGGGCAGGGCTTTGGTCCCCAGGACTGCGGCATCTCCTCCCGCTCAGGCATGGCCGCAGGTGCGGGAAGGCTGCGCAGGTTTTTGGTGTGAATAAACATCCAAAGTGACGCACTTTGCTGCTTGTCTCACACTAATGCAGCTCTCGTTAGCTGATGATTTTTGATGAAGATGTGTGTGCACTAATGGGAGATTGCCAGGCTAGAAGTAATTAAAAAAAAGTTCCTTTCAGCATGTTATAATCATTCTGAATTATTAAACAGGACAGAATTTTTAAAGTCTAATTCACTTTTCCATTATTTATGCTGTCTCTTCATTTTTATCCTGTCTTTTCAGAGGTATGAATTCGCCAGAAAGTTTCACTTTCAGGTTGTGACGCTGTCGGTGTTGGAGACTGCCAAGACTGCAGTACTGCTTATTTAAAAAGCCCAGGTGGGGGCTGCATCTTTTCCCCTTTCCACGCACAACATTTACATTTCAGATCACTTTTAGCACTGCACCTACAAGCCGAGGAATTTTTCCAGTGGCAGCAAAGGGCCACTAAGGATCAGAGAAAAAAGTCAGCACATCAAAGGTACAGGGTAGGGAGCAGCACATGGGCAGATCTGTCCTGCAGTAGGTATGTGATCAAACCGATAAGCGTCCATGCCTGCGACCCAGTGTGTCTTCCAGCCCTTGCTAATACATCCCAGCTCCAGCAGCAAGCCTCGCTTCTTAAATGCTCCGAAACAAAAGGGTTTTAAACCATAATTTACTGTTTCTTTTTTTTTGACATATTTCTAAATCGGTTCAATATGGTCTCGAACCACTAAACTAAAGTGTTTGACTTGCTTCCAAATCAAAGTGTTCATAAAAAGAAAAAAAAAAATAAAAAGAGGAAAAGAGGGGGGAGAAGAAAATGCAAGGCAAAGAGAAGTGCTCTGGTAGTTTAAATCAGTCAGCCCTGCACAGTGATTTAAAACCAGTGGAGCACTTCAAGTTTTCATAAGCACTTAACTTTGGAAGCAGTCCGAGTCCTGGACACGTGTATTTGTGGAATCATTTACCATTATTAGAGAGTTTGAATGGTGCTTGAGCTCTCCCTCTGCCCCGATAAGCACTTAGATTGCCTATGATTAGTAGGGTGGTTTTAAGCTTGTGCACAGTTGAGAGTGATTATTTTAAAGCATGCCATTGCCTGTCCCTATCTCCAAAGATCTCAGATCTTCCAAATTCATTAATTCCTTCAGCTCATCTGGATGGAAATTACTAACTAGACATAGTTACCTCAGTGCAATTTTACAGCATGTGTCACAGAGAATAATAAATGTTTGCAACCAGGGCAGACGGAGCAATAATGTGCATGCCATAGAGCACTCCTGTGTTGGGTAAGACCTGTTATTAAGATATGTGATTGTAGAGCTTCTGTGCTCCAGCCACGGACTGGGAAATTCTGGTTTTAGATGCCCTGATGCTTCCTTGAGCCGGAAAGGACAGTACTTGATATTCCCATGTGTTTTACTGTATTGTATTGCATTGATGGGCAATACTTAGATAATCCAGTGCACTTTCTTGCACCAGCATGTTGGAAGTCAACAAGGTTGTCAGATGAAGCTGTGCAAAGAGCTGATCTTTCAGGTTTGCTGACTGAACCAAGGAAGTTAAAAAAATTGTAAGAATTCAGGTTGACTAAAGATGGAAATATTTCGCTTTTTCTGAACTAAGCAAAAATCTGAAAGAAACAACCCTGTTTCTTGTTTTTTTACTTGTAAGCTTTTTGGTTGTTAACTGCACACAAATTTTGAAATAAAATTCTGTTGCAATAAGAGAAATGGAAATGCTTTGACTTGAGATCATCTCAGCAATTTCCCCTGGGTCTTTTGCCGAGGTGGTAAAACCAGCAGAAAATGCAACCCCAAATTCCTAGTTTTCCATGGAAATTTTTGACTAGCAAAACCCCACATGGTCCAGTATAAAAGTGACATGAAATGCCCAGATTTGTGCATGAAGCAAGCTGGGGTTGTGAGGGCTGCTCTGCAGTCCAGCTGCCTGTGAGACAGGGCTTTGCAGAAGCCCAGAGCTCTGCTGCTGCCTGTAGGGAAGATGACGGGAGTTTGAACTTTCGAGAGGGTCCCTAGATTCCTCCATGTGGAAAATCAGAACAATCTGCTGGCAAAGAGGTCAAATTGGAGGCATAGAAAGATAATCCCACCCCTGCCTCCTCCCAGACATGCAGCCAATGGTCTCCAGCACCCTGGCCCGTTCTCGAGCTCCCCTGGTCTATCTCAAGACATCACGAGCTGGCTTGTCTCTAAAAAGAAAAAAAAGAGGGAGTTTTCCCTGGCTGACAAGCGATGGGAGCAGCGATGCCCTCCCTGTCTCTGGACCCACCAAGACCCCCACACAAGAGGCTAATCTCTGTGCCTGGCCCGGGTCTTGGTCAGGTGTCTCGTCATGATGGCTCCACTCTTTGCTAATTGGTTTGCAAATGCAGGGTCCAGGGAGGACCAGGTGCCTGGGTGTCCCTGCTCCACGGAGCCTGCACTCCTGGCCATGGCTGTGTAGGTGAGGTTGGCTGGTCCTCCTTCTCCAAGGTTCAACCTTGGGCTTGTGTGTCCAGCCCATCACTTCGTAGAAAGAGGTACCTCCAAAAGGATGGTTCACCTGACCTAGACTCCTCTTTTTGGATGAGATTACTGTCTTCTTTGCCTGTAAAAACTGGCTGACTCAGATAGCGACATTTGTGCTACAGAAACCCAAAATCAGAGCAGATGACTCCCAACCTACTGACTCTTACCAGCGTAGCCCACAACCCCACTGTCTCACACACAGTTGCCCTCCTGGCAGCTCCGTTTTACAGGAACTGAGGGACTGTTTGACATTCTGCAGGTCGTGCAGGTTGTCTGTAACAGCTGAAACCAAAACTGGGTCTTCCAAAATGTGAGCCGACACATTAAACATGTTCATCCTTCCTCCTGCATAGCGTGTGTGCTCTGTCCTGTGCTTCTCTGCAGTCTTCTCCTGCAGAGTTGCAGAGCATTTCATGCACAACGCTGATGTCCATAATACTGTCAGCTCTTTCCTGATAGGTAAGAAAGCAGATATCTACTGATTTCCTCCCATAGTAATGTCGTTGTCTTTAAAAGCTTGCTTTAAAGAGCTTGCAGGCTGCGTGCAGATATCCTGAGATGATGGTATAGGACTAAACAGGGCAGGGATACGGAGCTTAATTTTAACTGGGAACTTCTGAGCACTCCTCTGATTCCCCACCAAAATTCAGCTGCCTGAATTGCAATCTTTCTTTTTTTTCTTTTTTTTCCCAAGAACAAATTCAGAGAATATTTTTGAGAGGAATGCCCAAGAAAAACCTAAACCCTATTGATTTTACGTATTCAAGATTCTGATGTCCTAAAGAAATGTATAGCAGAAGGCCCTTCCCCATCCGTACCTTTGTGAAAAAGAAAAGAAACAGTTTTGGCCCAGACCTTTCACTTCTTGAAAGGAGAAAGTTGTATATTTGCACACTGCCCTGCTACCCTATAAAACACTGAGAAATTGGGTCTGAGAGGGTTATCGCTTTCTGGAAATACAAAAGGAGTTTGAAAGACCAAGACGTGGCCTAAATATAGCTGTGATCAAGGGGGACAACTCTTGGGTAGCTGTGCTGGCAGCTGCAGCAGTGCAGGCTGCAGCGGCAGGTGTAGCGGAGGATGCAGTTCCTGCTCTGACCACTGACCCTCTGGATGATGCTGTTCAAGCTCTTGCACTGAGCAGTGCCTCAGTTTCCCCTTCTTCAAAGTAGAGGCTGGGATTCAGCCCTGCCCTGCAAACAACTTTGAGCTGCGCTTAGGCTGTGCTGTAAAAAAGGTCTGAGAGGTTTTTGGGGTTGGGTTTTTCTCCCCTAGATGCCTAGGTCCCTTTTGTCTCATTTTGCAGTCCTAATGGAGGAGGGGGGGGAACACACCCAAATTTGCCATGGTCTGGAAGGAGAAAGTCATTCTCATTATTAAGCTGTTATTTTTATGAAGCCATAACTTACAGGCTCTCAATACTTCTGTTATAGTAGTCAAAAAACAGGATGAGATCCCATAAACTGTTCTTTATAGTAACCAGATGGTCATCAAGGCTGCAAAGGTACCTGACAGTGCCTATTAGAGGGAAACACCTGCATGAACCTTAACCGTCTCTATGCCAGCCCTGCCAGCGGGGTGACCTCTCCTGCAAGCGCTAGGTAGTTATTTGGGGGACACTGTCACACTCCCCGGACCCGTTAACCAATGCTGTCCTGTCATGGGGATGCGTCACCAGTCCTGACTCGTTCCCTTTTGTTTTTTACCCCTTCATTCGACAAAAAGAGTAACCCATCCCGGCACGCGTGCCAGTGCTGTTGGCAGAGCATCTACGTGACTAATGATTCCTAATAGCAACAGGTTCACAGCAGCTGATATGGCAGGGAAGTGTTATTACTGAAAGACTTATTTCAACTCTCCTAAAAATGAGAGACATACGGTTTTGCTGTCTGAAACAGTAATTAAGCAGAACTGGTGGGAAAAAAAAGTAAAAACCAAAAAAAAAAACCAAACCCAAACCTACGGGGAAAGACACACCGTTGGTTTTGCAAAGGGAAATTCTGCTGTTTCAGACCTGGTTTGACCCATGGATACCCCAGCCTCCTTACAACATCCTGCAACAGTTGAACATTTGATTAAAATAATGTTCAAAGCCACTGTTTCAGGAGAGGCAACAACTTCTGAAAAACAATTGCTGTCAGTGAACTATCAGGAGAGGAATTTTATTAGATATTATATCTCTTTGCCCAAAATGGGCTTTTGTAACCTGTGAAAGCAATATCCCCTAACGACGTCATTAAGTTCTGTGGCTTCTGGGACTCCTGCCAGTGCCCCTCTTCCCTGGCAACCTGATGTGACCTTCATTTACGTGCCACTGTCCTGCATGGCCCGATTCTCCTTGCAAAAAGGAAAAAAAAAAAAAAAAAAAAGAGGAAAAAAAGCCCTTACTCATGGGTTCTTTCCTCAGAAAGCTACACCACGCTCAGTTTCCCAGAGGATGAGTCACGCACTGGCCTCGCCAGCATCCTGCTTCTCGCCGCCGAGCCCACGGCAGGATGGAGGAAGGGCAAGAGGGTGTTCAGCAGAGAATTTCCAAAGAAAAGGTAAATGTGTCTTGGCACTGAAGTCATCAATGCCGCCACTGCTTCGACATGCTTTGTAAGCTTACAGTGGTGTGCTGGTGATGGCTGTGGGTGTGGAGATGCCGTGCTGAGCACCATGGAGGAGAAAATGCAGCCCATCCTTCGCTAACACCTTCACGATGGGATCATCCCTTTAAAAAATAAACATGAGGAAACTGGTTTTTTGACCTAAAGCAACAGGTAAGCTATAGTTCTAAAAGGGGACACCTAATGGCATGGGAGATTCCTGTAACAAATCGATATCTCTACTTTCTGCAGAGTTTTCAAATTGCGTAGCTGCTTATTTTCATTATTTACAGATATGCGCTATTGATTTCTTTGATCTAAATGCCCAAGAGCGACTTTGTAGCCTCAATTTTTCGATGCCTGGCTAGTATCTGTCCTTAAAGATCATGGGTTGCCTTTGAAAAGCACAGTCAAAAGTGATTGGGTGGTTTGGGGAAGTTTGAAGGTCCTTTGGTTGCCATAAGTTGAAATAGCTTCAAGGGTGAAGCTTGACCATGACCTGCCTTTCCAAACTCTACCTCTCCATGCCTTGTCTCTCCATCTTCTCCTTCTCCATCCTCTACCTCTCTGTCCCCTGCCTCTCCAACCTCTGCCCCACAACAGGACTGCCTTTACCCACATCATTCCCAACAGCAGCATGTCCAGCCCACCGGTTGCCCTTCAGAAGTGCTCCCTAATGTCTCTAATCCACCACTGAAGGACGAGTGTGCATCTGTCCACCAGCATCTCCACTTCTATTTTAAACTGAGCTTCCAGACACTTCCTGAAAATAGTTGACTGCTCATGTCCCTTCCTGAGAAATCAAGTGCTGCGAGTTATCTGGATTGGAAAGGGCAGGTATCCAGGAACAAGGAACAGTGGAAAGTGTTGATTTCTAGGCTATTGCAGTGTGATATCAAAGCATGATGGAAAAGTAGAGGATTGATGTTGCCAATGCTTTTAAGCTTAGGGCTGGTACCTATAAATAGAGACACCCGAACTTATTCTTAGGAATTGAGTCATTAGTTCTTAATATTTCTAGTAAGTCAGTGGGAGTTGTGCTATTTAGGACAGAGGCAAAAAAGTGGGTAGGGCCACACAAAAAGTGAACTTCAAAAAGCAATTACGAGCCTTTTCAGTCTTGAGCAATGTTTTCCCTAACAGGAAGATGTGTTTAACAGTGAGATAACTCATTCAAATCAGCTGTGCGCAGCCCTTTTTAGCTATAAAAGCACCAAATCAGTGCCTCTCCCAGCTCCTGGCTGCTCCCCTTTGCAGTTACCAAGTTTTTTCCTGTTGGTGGTTTTTGTCCCCAGGGGCAGCTCAGCCCTGGTGAAAGCACCAGCCAGGGTGGGATGAGGCGGTGGAGAAGGAGGAGGTGGTGTGCGAAGCCATGCCATCAGGGTTAGGGAGGTGATGCGGGTCAAGACGTATTGCAAAGGGAAGTTTGATGTCATCTCGTGCAGCGTTTAGACTCGCGCGTGGGCACAAGAGTGGGTGTCCCAACAGCAGCGTTTTCTGTCGTCTGTCGGTGAGCGTGAGTCAGCACAAGGTGCAGAGCCCAAGGGTTGTTTTCACCTTGTTTTCTGCCTTTTCCTCCTTGGCTGCAGCCAAACGTGTTCAAACCTTGCCTCCTCCATGCTGAGAGGGAGGTGGGGATTTCCCTGCTGCTCTTGCGGTGCTGACTCCTGCATCTGGTCGGCAAAAGTCTCTCTATTTGCACAGGCAGGAAGAGGATGAGTAACGGAGCCCCAGAAGTTCTTCCTCTTGCAGATTTATGGTCCTTTCCCTGCGTGAGGGCTAAGTTCTTTCCCTGAGCAAAATTCCTAAATCAATGGCTTGATTAATAGCTGAGAAACTTTTTTCCCGTGGAGTCTGGAAGGACTTTTCACATGGTATTAGCCAAAAGAGCCAGAGAAGACATACAGATTTGTTTTAAATTGTACATAGTAAACAGTTTTAAGAGTCAGATGAATAAAACAACCTTCCTGGGTGTTCAGTCACACAAAGGAGAACAAAATATAAAATCAAAGGTCTGAGATACTCTGGAAGTCTCAGTCTCTCTCTAATTTACAGCATGCCAAAATATGTGACTAATGACCATCTCAGATTGCATGAAGACCTGAACTAGTAGAGGTCACCTTAATTTCCTCCACCTTAACTCCTGCATCTCTGATAAGCAGCGTGCGTATTAAAAGATGGGAATAAGCCAAAACAGAGCATTCCTCATCTGAGTGTACACAGGATGGGGAGGCGGGGGGGAGGGAGGGAGAAATCTCACAGAAATTAATATGTCTGTAGTGTGTTTCCCAGAGTGACTCCTGTTCAGACAAGCATAACATTTGCAATTTCCCTTTAACATTTTTCAATAGGTTAGGGGTTTATTTTGTTTTGTTTTTCTAAAAAAACAAGACAAAACAAACCCGAAATAACTGCTAATCTATTCACAATGCAAGGCCGGGTCAAGAGTGGATTTTGGAAAGCCTGATGCTACATGAATTTCAGGTTCATTTATAACTGACACCTCATTGTGTCAGAGGATGCAAGGCACAGGGATAAGACAGGCTGTCTCTGCCTTACTGGGAGAAATCACGTGCCGTGTCTTAAGCCCGTGTGTAGCTCAAATACAGATCATCACCGCATGAGAAGAGCAAGACGTGGAAATAATGCATGCAGTTTGGTGGATTGCAAAGGAGTGCATGGGTGCACATTGGACCTTTTGTCAGAAAAGCCCAGGTGTGATCGGGGTATAGACAGCTCCGGGTGCCAGTTGGAAACGGCAATTTATCTTTCAGCTAAACCAGACTTAGTCCTCCTTGCAATTCCTGCCTGCCCCAGACATTCACAGGAATCCCTTGGCCAAGAAGAGATGTTTTCCTGCTGGCAAGACAAGAGGTTTCTTCCTTTGCAGCTTGGGGAGCAGAGGAATTAATCCTCATTTCTGCTGCTAACGTGCCCTCCAGCATGCCATAACACCAGAATTTGCTCCAACACACACAAAAACCCCCTCAGATTAATCTCATCGTGCTTTACAACCCCACACCTCTGCTAGCCACCTGGGACCCTGCCACGGTCAGGACTCAAGAGCGCAGGGCATCAGGCCAGGTTTGGCTGCCTGCTTGTGGAGAAGCCAAGTCCTGGTCTCCCTTGATGAGATCTCTGCAAAGGGAGACTGGGGAGACTTGCTCGGATGGGCAATTTAGGTGTCTGCTCTTGTCAAATGAGTCACACCCAAAATATTCAAAGGCAACCTAGCTGCTGCAAACAAGCAGGCTTTCCCATGAAACCTCCTGTTTGCTATTCGAATACTGACACCAAATCTGATTTTGCATGATAGAAATCAAGTCTATCCTTACTTTGGCATAACGAGTGCTGTTTATCAAATCAGTTTATTACTTTATGTGGAGTAAATTTCAAGAGGTTGCAATCTGAAGTTTTACATGGGAACACCAAGGAAGCCCCAGGAATAGCATCAAACTAAAAGCACCAAACTAAAAGAAATTTATCTTCTGCTAAGACCCAAATGTTGGTTAGGAAAACACATCAGGAGAAAATATGAATACCCAGTGGTTGGAGATAACTGCACATAATCCCCCGGGTGGTATTTCAGCTCCAGAAATTTAAGCCAGAATTTGGATTTTTGTGCAGAAAACAATTTAATAGATTGTTTGTTTCATTTTTTGGCAGTTTTTCCAGCTGAATCGTTCTGTAATCTGCTCTCATGTCCGCTGGCGAAGGGGAAAGGAATCCTGTTGAAAGGGTAGATGAGCATGGGAAAAAAAAAAAAAAAAAAGGCAACAACCAGAAATCATAACTCTGCAGCACAAGGGCAGAATAAACACGACAAGTGGAGAGGACGGCATCCTTCCCACGTTAGACAGTCACCACACAGGGAAGGTGAGGACAGGGAGCTACAGCCAAATGGATCTCTGCCCCAAAGCATCCCAAGGGATGCTACTGACCATTGCAATCCTCTTACCAGTGTCTCTCTGTCTTATTTGCTCCTAATAGGAGCTGAATTGGTTTTAAGGAGGTGGAGAAAATGAGCAGAAAACTGTTCAAGGTCCTACAAGAGCCAGCTGTGAAGATCAAGTATAGCTGTTGCGATATTGCTGCATGGTGTAACCACAGCATTTAGTTAGCTGCTAAGACATGGCAGCGTGATCTACTGTGCTGAACGTCTCCTGAAATCTGATTAGCAAAGCATGACACTAGAGCTGGGCAACGTTTATTGAATCAAGCGATTTCGGATGGTTAAAAATGGCCTTTCCCCTTATTTTGACCTTCTTTTCTTTTTCAGCAAAACATACCACAAACAACAACAGTAACAAAAAAATACACCCTGTTTTCATTCATCCTCCCCCCCCTTTTTTGGAAACAACAAGAAAAAAGTTTTCTGTGTGTGAAAAACCAAATGGATGGATGTTTGTACTGATACAGCTGAAAAATGTCATATTAACAAATAGCTCTTGTCTAAAAATTGTTGAATGAAAAGATTTGCTATTCTGTTCATGAAAAGATCTCTATGTGGATAAATAATTCTGTGTAACTGCTCCTAACTGCTGACTGCTCTTACAATACAACCAGCTCCCAGCAGCAGGGAAGGGCACAACCTATGAATGGATCTCCTCCTGCCTCGGGCAACTTAGATGAGGGATAGCTTAGGATGTAAGAGTTTTGCTCATGGGGATCTCCAGGCACGTCTTCTCTGGGTGGTCTCCTCTGAGTGTTTTGAACCAGGCCTTGCTTTCAGGAAGTCTGCCATCATTTTCTTAGACTCAAAATGTCACTTCCACACTCTTCTGCAGGAGAGGGCTGGCATGCCATGTCCCGGGACTGTGGTTACTGTACCCTGGGGCTGCACAGACCTGACCTCCTTTCTGGTCTTCTCCAAGTGCCTCTCTCTGTCTCTGTTGCATTTAGTGTCGGTTTTTGCTTGTTTGTTTGTTTTCCGAAAAGAAAAGCTCCAAAACAAAGCAGGCAAGGAATAAATACTGAGATATTTTTTCAGCTCCTGTAAGACCGAATGATTTGAGCACATTACAAAGGGAGGCTTGAGAGAAACTGTGGAGGTTGTGGGACCTGCTGGGAAAATGCCATGGGATTTTTGCAGTGGGATGACCCTACACTTGGCCTGTGCCCACCCCTAAGTGTAGGCTGTGCACCAGAGAGGGAATTGCCCCTCTCCCACACCTGGGCTCCGCTGTCTCGGTGCTAGGTTGGTGCTTGTGTGCATGTGGGGTGAGCAGCTTGGGGTCTGGAGCTGCCCTTGACCAAGAGTGTAGATACATCTTTCCCAGCTGTCAGCAGCGTGCACAGCTCTGGCCATCAACCCCAAGTCTTCTGGCATTTGGATCTGAGGTCTGTGTCTGAGTAGGGGCCAGCTGTGGTGGCTGGACACAAAGTCTTTACTACCCCAAGCAGAAGAGGCTTAGGGACCACAGCCCCGCTCCAGCAGCATGCTTCACCCAGTCCTGGGCAGGGGGCTGGAGCCACCCATGCCCACTTTAGAATCACAGAATGGTTTAGGTTGGAAGGGACCTTTAAAGGCCATCTAGTTCCAACCCTCCTGCAATGAGCAGGGATATCTCCAACCAGATCAGGTTGCTCAAAGCCCCATCCAACCTGACCTTCAATGTTCCCAGGGATGGGGCTTCTACAGCTCTCTGGGCAACTTGCTACAGTGCCTCACCACCCTCATTGTAAACAATTTCTTCCCTATATCTAGTCTGAATCCACCCTCTTTTAGTTTAAAACCATGACCCCCTGTCCTTTTGCTGCAGGCCCTACTAAAAAGTTTGTCCCCATCTTTCCTGTAAGCCCCCTTTAAGCTTGAAAGGCTGCAATGATGCCCATGGAGGACATGGCCTGCACATTGGTTTTGCTGATGCCTTGTGCCCTGCTGCCCATCCCCCTGAGCACTGAGAGCCCCCTCCATTTGGGGGAAGGGGGCTACATCCAGCAGACCAAAGAGGGAGCAGAAATATTCCCCTCCCCACCTGATGGAGTTTGCCATCTCATCCGAAACATCAGTTATTCACCTTCATTGACACCAAGTTCTTCAGACAAAGACTGGCCCTTGTGCACAGCACTTTGCACAGGATGGACACCATCATTTTTGCTTTGGAGCAGGGCTTGGAGGCTTTTCTACAGTAACCCATGTGGCTCCAGGGTCAGCCCCTACGTGTGTTCTGTGAATATATATATATATATATATAGTATGCATGTGCTTGTGTGTGTGGCATCTAATATCTCGAAACTGATTTCTTCCAAGCTCATTTATAGAACATTTTTAAGCAGTGAATGAGATAGGGAAAAGCTAGGACAATTAGTGAATAGGTTAAAAAAGAAGAATTTTGTTGTTGTTGTTATTGTGCAACTCCAGAAGCGAAGCACAGTTAAAAGCACAGAACAAAAACCACCAAAAGACCAAGAGCAACAATAGAGTGTTTTCCTTCCTGTATGATTGTTACAGTTCTTGCTGGCCATGCAAAAAAAAAAAAAAAA
>VXBL01008797.1:70028-106101 GCA_013400195.1 Aramus guarauna
AAAAAAAAAAAAAAATGACCTGGCACACAGGTCGTTAAGTTCTTCGGGAATCAGAAATAGACTGAGTGGACTTGGTAGGCAAACACACATTTCACAAGCTCCTTCTCGTCACAAAGCCAATATTTGTTCAGGAGAGAATTCTTCCTTTGGGTAATTAATATTTTTTTGCTATTTATTGCTCACTGGATGGAAGTTTTGGAATGCGTAAGGAAGGGGGGAAACCTGGCAGTGTTCCTCGCAGTTATTACATTGCTGTTGAGGCCTCCAACAAAAATCACAGCACTGAGCGTACATTCTTTTCGTAAGCAAAATGGATCATCAGGCAATGGAATGGCTTCAAAGGAATGCGTGCATCATGCCTCTGACATTTTGCTACAGCTTGAGCAGGAGGGGAAAAAAAAAAAAAAGAGCTATGGATAAGCACTTTCCTTAGGTCGTACATTTGTTCCTGTCCGCTCTGAAGGAAGATTTCCACTTGGCACCTGAGAGGCTGGAGCCTCAGCTATTCCTCTTCCAAGCCACACGTTAGAGAAAAGCCAGAGAGTTTACATTAGAGAGGAACAGGAGGTAAAGGAAATTGTAAACTCAAGTGAGATGTTATAGGGCAGGTTAGATGCTGGTGGGTAGACTAACAAAAGTGGAATGTTATTGCTAAAATCTGGCTCCTTCCAAAAAACCCGTAACGTTGTCAAAGCCTTGAGTTTCGTCTGCTAGTTTCAGACATTCCAACATATGCTTCTTATTTTGTTTTTAATACTTACAGCCCATCCAGAGACAATTCATGGCAACTGTGGCTATTGTAACACTATATAAAACACAGGGTTTGATGACAACTGATATGAAGTGTGATTGGAAAAAATAATGCCCCCTGGTAATGATAATATTTCCTGCTCAGATTGGTCTCACGATAATAGGCCTGCTCCAGTTGTGTTTTCAGAGTTATATACAGGACTCTGGTATTACATTACAGCTGCTGCCTAGTTATACATCCGTGTGAATAGGAGGGAATAAATGCACATGCAGAAATACCAGAATGTCTGAAAACGGGGGCCAAACAGCGACAATTTCTTGTTTTACTTTTGGGGGATGGGTGAAGCATCGTCTGCTTGGACCCAAGTGACCAAGGAAGCACCTTGCTTCGTTTCAAGGAGAAAAGAGAAGCAGTGTCAGGAGCGTGCNGTGGATGTGGATGTGGACGTGGATGAGAAGCAGAGCTGCTCTGGATGGAGGCGGGGAGAGGGGGGGCTGAAAACCTGCCCGATGGATGGGGTTGCGGATGGTTTGCTTCATCCTGTTCCAAGAGGAAACACGTTTGAATTCTTTGTTGAAGCTCCGCAAGCAGTCCGGCTCGCTGGCTCTTGGGGTTTATTCTTGTGGAGAAGCAGAGTCACTGCTGGCTCGGGATACCAGCACTAATACGAGCCTGTTTATCTTGGGTTTCCCCATCTCATCCTTCTCACTCCACGGCACTTAATTACGGCAATGCCAATGGAGCTAGGGATGGGCTCTGGTTTCTGCCCTCTGGCTTTTAGCATTTAAATCCTTGCTCTTTCCAAAGGGTTCCAGGTTTCAGAGGTCAGTGCGTGTAAGGAGAGAAAGATGAGGGACCGATTTCCTTGGCCGGAATTGCACGAGTATCTACATTGGTGAAAAATGTGCCTGAGAGGTCGGTGCTGCAGGGCTGGGACATGGTGAGGATCCCGGGTTTATCCACTGGTTTTCTGTGACCTGCAGCAAATTCCTTCCCAGATTAAAGGCCTAAATCAATGGATGTCAGATAAGGGCACCTCCCCGCTATTTCTGTGTCTGAATCCAGCCCTGTGTGGCAGTGAGGGCTGCTGTAAGGCTGCACACTTGCTGAGGCTGCAGGTTGGATGTTGAAGCCCAACGCGTGGTTTGTGCAAGCTTTGGGCAGCATGAAGTGTTCAAAGCTGACTCCTGCTGTTGAAGGTGACCACGACAGCCCTCAGGAGACAACTGCAGCTGGAAAAGATGTGAGCAGAGGAGAAATTCCTAAAGGAGGAAAAAAAAAGTTCAAAGGGACTTTTCTTAAGAACCTGGGGGAGGTGTTTTGGCTCTTTCAACCTCATTTCTGCCCCACACAGAAAAACTAGGAGCAAATGAACGTAAACCACCCTGGTTTTGAGGCTGATGGGAGTCATGGGACCTATGAAACTGGGCCGTAGGATTTCACCTCCAGAAAGCAGGGATGCCTCAGAAACCCCCATGCCAGGGAAATGTGCTATCACCAAGAAGGAACGAGATGATGCTGCTACATGCTACGTGCAGAGTCCCCCAGAAATTGAGAGCCCTTGGACTCGGTGGCCCGAGACCACATATCTGGCAGTTATCTAAGCAGAGGGGTGTAAGACAAAGTGAGCAAACAAGATCTGATCTCACTCGGAGAGGGAGGAAACTGAATCACCCAGATACTCACTAACATGAAGGGGAAACTTCAAAGAGGCCAAGAAATTCAGGTTCAAGGACTCCAAGGAAGTATCTTCAAAGGCTGAGCAATCTGACCCTGGGGCTGGGAAGAATGCTAGTGTCCACCCTCTCCAGCATGATGGTGGAAGGAGAAATTATGCAACTCTCAAAAGTCTGCAAATGAGCAAAGACACATGGAAACTGGGTATCATTCAAGATGACTGGTGTCACGCCTTGGGAGCGAAACCAGCTGAGGTTCCCACCAATCTCATGAGGGACCGGACAGGACTTTTCCTTGCCAAATCCCAATGGCCTGGCATGAGCCAGGTTTCATTACCATTTCATTGGTAATGAAATTTCCAACTGGGTTTTTATTCTTCCCAAACTGTCTTTCGCAATTGCTTCCCCGCTCTGCAAACTGTGTCGCGCTGCGGCTGTGGAAGGACAGCTACCCGACCTGCCCCAGTGCACACATGCGCTGTGGTAGCAAAATAACCGGGGGAAGCCTCTGGAGAAGGTGGCTCTGGAGCCGCTTGCCTAAGCAGGGCCCAAGGGCAGATCTGCCTGGCACCGAATGCAAAGAGGAGATTTGCCACTAACAGGAACACCGAGTCCCAGCAGGAGAGGGAACAGCCTGCAGCAAGTCAAAGCACAACCAGCTGTATTCCTGGAGTAAGCACGTGGGTCTGAGCCTGACCCCTCCAGATCAGAGAGAGCAGGCAGAGGGGCTCAGACCCCCCCAGCATCAGTGACAGCCATCCATGGTGTGATTTGAGCATGTCCAGGACTGAATGCTGATGGAAAACCCCCAGGGCAGGTTTTACCTGCACTAAAGCTCCAGCCTTTGCGCTGTGAAAGCACAGCACTGGATAGTGGGTGATAGGAAGAATGGCTCAAGGGATGGAGATGCTGGGGCCAGGCGCCCCGTGCACCCAAACACTGCAGAAGAGGAGTGCTGACAGTGTTAGCACAGTTTTGCACCCTGGACAAGGAGCACACGCCTCCCAGTAATGCTGCCCACCGCACCATGCAGCACATCCCACTGTGCAGCCTCCACGCCGCAGCTCCATCCCCTGGGTACCGAGGTCAGCTTCATCCAGCTGGCACGGGAAGCTGCAGAATTGGCTGAGAAATGTGCTAGCAACCGCCGTGTGAGCTCTCCGGGGGCTGCCGCTTGCCAGGCCCTGCTGCAGCCCGCACTGTCTTGCCCTGGCTGCCGTGCTCCCCTAGACGGCTAGCGCAGGTAGGCACCTCGCCCAGATCAGCCCTACCCCGGCTGTGTGGGTTAGCTGTCTGCCCGCGATAAAAATCGCAGAAAAGAGCCTGCTTTTTGGTAGCTGCTGTGATTTTTTTTTTTTCTTTTATGTCTACCACCCTCTCCTGAAAAAAAAAATAAAAATTCTCAATTAGAGGCACAGTGAGGATGGTTCAGCCAGCAGCGAGCAGAAAACATTCCCATGGCCCTGCAACCAAGCAACAACTAGAGACAAGATTATTATGATTTTAGTTATATTGGCAGAAACTTAAAAAAAAATTACTTAACTTGGGTTTGCCATGGTGTAAGTGAGACCACGGTCCCCCTGCTTTGCTGCTCTCAGCCTGCTGGGCACTGCCTGCACCCTTGCTCTGATTTGTGGGTGCAAGTTTGGCTGCCTGGATGTGAATGCAGCTGGTTATTGCCAGCCAGGAAACCAGCTCGTTTGCCATCAGTAGCAACAGGTTGCCAATACCATGACTCGGCTTTTAGCCAATATGTGATTTCTTTTTCTGCTCTGTGGTAAACAGAGCTCTGATATTCGGAGTGTGTGATTTTGGAGTGTTCTAGGCACAGACCTCACTGAGCGTCCGTTTCTCAGTCATTTCTATTTGAGGCAAAGTGAGAGAAGCACAAGTGAGCTTGGTCTCCTGTTTTTCCTCGGCCAGAAGATCCAGGCAGGAGGCACATACACAACAGGGCTCTGAAACAAACTGCTTGCCAGCAAGCATGGCCTGGCTTCTCCAACCATGCATTGAGCAGGTTCAAAAAGTTCAAAGGAGACTCATCCCCAAGTGCTGGAGAGATGCAGGGAACCTGACATCCATCTTGAGTCAAACTCACGGCTCTGCCCCAGGACAATGTGGAAAGAGAATGTCCTAAAATCGATTCAGACCAGGGCTGAAGTTGGTTGGTGCGACCATGGAGACCATTCAGAGGTCCTGCCATCAGCATGGTGTGGAGGCAGAAAGGCTAGCCTGGCAGAAGAAGGAGGAGCAGTCCAGGTGGTCAGTTGGGTGTGAAGACTGAGGGGACCACATCACGTGTCCCTGCTCCTCAGGTAGTTCTGAAGTAGGTCGCTTTAGCTCCCAGCATCTCCACCGGGGAGCCTGCAGAAAGAAGGCTACCAGATGCATTCAGGAAAACACACAAGTGTGAGGCCATGGGAGCACGGGGATTTTCTACTGGCAATACCTAGAAACTCTTTGCAGAAAGACCCACACCAACTCTGAAGCACTTCACTAAAGTCTTGCGTCTCTCCAGGCCTCATACAATCTCCTTTCTTGCCCTGGCAGAGGAGACTGAAGCTGCTTTTGGCTGTTGCTACCTTTCCACCCCCAGGGCCTTGCATTTGGGGGGTGCCAAGCAGAAGCCATCATCAGCCCTGGCTGGAGGGAGCCTTCACTTTGTGGGAACTTTGCAACCGCCCCGTCTCTGCTTGCCAAACAACCGGGCTTGCAGCCGGCACAACCGTTTCCACCTCAGTCCCTTTCCCTTCGGTGGGTTGGGAGCAGAAAGGAGGAAAAAGGGCTTTGCCAAAAGAAGGAGAGCCCCTGGCTTTAGTAGGCTGCAGAGGAAACAAAAGAAGAAGGTAATGCTGCTCTTTAGATGCGATTGCCTGTAGAAACCAGGGCAGAACCATGAAAAGAATTATTCCCATGTCGTGAAGATGAAGAAATGAGAAGACTGAGACAGGGAATACACCCTGCACCCTAAAGCACGTTTTATTCAAAAAGACTGTTCAAATCTCTCTAAGCAAGAGTGAGAGGAAATAGCTAGTTCAGAGCCTTCCATCCATGCAACACTGAATCCAGCTAACGTTAGCAGCACAGAATAGGGATGTACCCATTGATGGAGGACCTGAAACAAAATAGTTGTGCCCAACTTAACATGGATTGTTCGTCTCTGAAACTGTTATGCAATTCTGAACTTTACGTGAATGTGTATGTATATGTGGCTTATTAATAATTTAACCTTTGGGATTGCATCCTGCCAGGACAAAGTATACTTGTAAAACAATTATGTAGGTGTACTGAGATAGTGTTTGCCAATGTCAAGTGAAAGTATGTTGCAGCAGTGATTTAAACGACAAGGCTTAGTGCTGATAATTTGGCCTCATAGCAGAGGCTGTAGGACTCTCATCCACAGATTTCTGTATGAAACCTGTAACTTCTGGTGGAGGATTTCCATTCCTTCTCACGAGCTCCTCTGGGCCAAGCACACTGTATATTAAGTTGCTTTATTTAAGGACTAGAACCAAAACCCCGAAGGCAAACACCTTCTGTCTTCATTCATATTTGAATTTGTGGCTTGGGCCCATCTCCAACTCTATTGTGAAGTGTCTTTTATTTTTCTCTGTCAAGGCACAGACAGAGCCAGCAGTCAGGAGACGATGTCCAATGCATTGTGTCTCACGTTCACATTCAACAGGTCCTTTGAGGTCCACGTACCCATATGCAGAAATTATTTATTTAGAGGAATAAGAGTGGGATACAGCAGTGATGCCCTGTGTTTTCTAAAGGAATATTTTACAAGATTTGTTGTGTGATGTTGTACGTTGTCTCACAGGGTAGGAGAAGGAAACCAGATCGCCAAGGGCTGAAGGACATCCTGGGAAGATCTGCCCTAAGCCCCATCACGCATTGGGAAGGCTGGAGAAGGGACCCACCGCCACTGCTGCCTGTGCCTACAGCCCACGGTGTTCGTGACTACCACGGCAGTGTGAAACACGGAGAACAAAGAAGAGATCTGCCCAAAGATACCGAAACCACTCATCTCTGCAGCTTTGCAAACTGAAGCGCAGCAGGTGCATGGGTGAGAGGAGAGGGCATGGGTCCTTCCCTACTTCGGATCCAGCCATTTTGCTGCCTAAAAAACACACACCAGCACTGGTGATCTGGATAGAGGGGATTGCGTCCATCTCAGGGCAGGCTTTCAAGCGCTCATGCCATTTCCACCATTTCCATGGTGTTTTCTTGTGCAGCTTTTGAGACTAGCCAGGTCAGACTGCACATGGAAATAACTCCTGGACAACATGAAGACAAGCAAACGGTGTGAGATGTGACTTAAAAACACTGTCAGGTCAAGCAGGGCATGGCTTGGCTTCCCCTGAATCTGATTTGGGGTGCAAGGCAGGAACCAGATAACAAGAGAGTTTTGTGCTTTTTTTTTTTTTTTATTATTCAGTGAAGGTGCTTGGACACCAAAGGGCTGAGAGTCACATGCTGGTGGTGGCTGGAAAAAAGTAAAATGCATAAATCCTTATCTGTCAGGAGAGACCTCAGTTCAAGGGTACTGAAGCTCATGCAAATAATAAATTCTTCCTCCTTATTTTGTAGTATTTATGAAGAAAATTTGGAGCAGGGTGATTGAAGACGTGGCTCATGGTCTCCCAGAAAAGGCAGTACCAGACCTGACAGAGCTCTAACCCCAGAGAGTGGTGTCTAAAAGAAGGGTTTAGGTGGAGAAAGTGTGGAGGACACCACTGATACACCAATTTTGGCCATAGCCTCGTAAGTGATTCTACCCCACAGATGGACTTCCCCGCTGTTCCACATGTGCCGCTAGGAAAAAAACACAGCATTGAAAAAAAGATTGTTATTGCTCTGTCTGGGTCCAGGAATGAGGCTGAGCAGCTCAACTGGCAGCTGATCTTTAAATAATAACAACCTTTTGCCTCTTTGTCTCGTCCTTTCACAGGTTTCCACGTAGGCTTCTCTGAGCAAAGAGGCAAGCTGGTTTCACACACCATGCAGAGAGGAAAGAGAGAATGGAAATCATTTGTGCTCCAGTATCTGTGTCCCTCCAGTAAGAAGCTGAAGCTCCCTGAAATGTGCTGGGATGCAGGAGCACGGATGCTCAGCATATCACACATCAGCTATATAGGAACATTTCCTTATTTCTATTGCTCTGGCTTTTGAGGACACCAAAGACAGTTGTTTTTAGGGCACAGAGGGGTTTAGATCAAGCAGGAAGATTTAAGCTGGAGTAGGAATAATATTTTGAGTGTGTCAAATCGGTTTGTGAAGGGTACATCACCCTGTGTCTCTGCATCCTCCCATTACACAGAAAATCCAGGAGGTTAGAAGACAGAGACTGGGCCTTTGAGGAAGAAAAGAGGGGAAAAAACAGCATTAGATGGGATATAGCCCGCTGACTGCTATTTCATTTCTCAGGAGAAATTTACGATGTGATCATTAAATCCTCAAGAGACAAACCTGAACAGTGTTTTCTTCCTTCTGGGCAAAAATCTTGGAACTCTTAAAAAGACATCGTATTTCACAGCTCAGCCATCCAGCAGCATTTAAAGAACTGGAGAGAGAAGAGGAATTTTTAAACGAGCAGTCTTTTTCTTTTCTTCTTCTTTTTTTAAAGACTCTAAGCTGTCAGAATTCTTTACAGGAAAAATAAATAAATTCTAACATCTGGTAATTAACAGCTTATGAGCTGAAGAATAGTTGTCTACAGAGGTAGTTCACAAGAGTGCAGTGTTTGCCTTGCCCCTTATCTCTGAAGATCACTGCTCACTCACTAAAGCAAATGCTCTCTGGATATAATATTTAACTTCATTTCTGCTGTTAAGCTTCAGGAAGACAAACAGTAGGATCAATATAGAAATTGTCATAATATTCAGGTTTTCTGTCTCAGTTTTGTCTCCAGCCAGGACTGGTATGGCTTCACGGCTGCATCAAGTTCTGCTGCTCCACCTTGGTGCAATCAAGAGGTCACAGCAACTGATCACGTGGGCTGTTCCCCATCTTGGTGGCATCTGTCCCGCTGAGTTACCAGCAGCACTTGTCCTCAGAATCATAGAATAGAATAGAATCATAGAATCTTTAAGGTTGGAAAAGACCTCTAGGATCATCAAGTCCAACCGTCAACCCAACACCACCATGTCTACTAGACCATGTCCCGAAGTGCCATGTCTACACGCTTTTTGAACACCTCCAGGGATGGTGACTCCACCACCTCTCTGGGGAGCCTGTTCCAATGTCTGACCCTTTCAGTGAATAAATTTTTCCTAATATCCAACCTAAACCTCCCCTGGAGCAATTTGAGGCCGTTTCCTCTTGTCCTATGAGTAGTTGCTTGGGAGAAGACACCAACACCCACCTGGCTACAACCTCCTTTCAGGTAGTTGTAGAGACCAATAAGGTCTCCCCTCAGCCTCCTTTTCTCCAGACTAAACAACCCCAGTTCCCTCAGCTGCTCCTCATCAGACTTGTGCTCCAGAGCCTTCACCAGCATTGTGGCCCTTCTCTGGACACGCTCCAGCACCTCAATGTCCTTCTTGTACTGAGGGGTCCAAAACCGAACACAGCACTCGAGGTGCAACCTCACCAGAGCTGAGAAGCTGTCCCTGGCGCAAGGAAGGGGTATTTGCCCTTGTTTTGTGGGAGAGAACTGCAGCAGAGGGATGAAGTGACTGGCAGAAGGTCACAGAGGCAAAGCAGGTGTCTACCAACATACATGAAATCATGACCACAAAACTTTCCAATTTGGCCTGATAATGCTGCTGAGGAACAGAACTAAACCACAAAAGGCTGGTATAATATGTCAATGCAGATGTCACCCACACCATTAGAGTTTTGAGGGTGGCATAAAAATGTCCAGATTAAATTAAATTTTTGGGCCTTCAAGAGCTGCAGAGCAGAACCTTTGAATTTCTGAAATGTCCAGATCTGTTTATATTTCCATTTCTGGCAGGTAGAATCCACAGCTCCTTAATACAAAACCAAATCCCTTTCCCTTGTTATTCTCAAAGCAACCTCATGCTACTCCTCAGAAGGCTGAGCCTCCCTGGAGAAGACATCATGAGAGGAGCATACAAGATGGCCAGCATATCCAAAACTAATGCCTGCAGTACTCAGCTCCACAAAATTCGCCAATCTTGCCATTTGTGAAGAAAAGCTTGCCTGGTAGCTGTCACACATCTTTAAATAACTGGGCTCCCTTCCTTGCATTTCCATGGATTGCCTGTGTGATAGCCAGCAAATCTGTACATCCTTGTTGCTTAAAGGTATGTAAGTGTTTAAATCCAACTGAAATCTACACCCCATCTCCACATTGCCAAATGAGCAGCACCAGCCTCCAGATGCAGTGAGAATCCATACACGTGAGGACAGTGAAATATTAGGTACTGTGAAAATAAGGGTAATGGCTTTCATCCTTTAGCCCCTCATGATTTTGAGGAAGAAAAAAAAAAAAGACTCCTAATGAGTTTAAAGCTTACACCAAATTGCAAAGAACCATAGGGTTTTGCAAAAGTATTTGTGGCACCTGTGCAGCCAAAAAAGTACTTTTCATCTAGTGTGGGTGAAGATTATACAAAATACAAAAGGCAAACACCCTTCTCACACAGCAGGGATGCCATACGTAGGCACCTGGACAAGACGTGGCTGGATGTAGCTATTTAAATCTGACTTGCTCCCCATGCAAATGGCTCTCCCACTCTTCCCCTGAGCAGCTCAGTGATGGACCTGCTGCAAGCAGAGAGACGGAGCACCCCATGGCTCCCACACTTGCTGCTGACTTGCTCGCCCTTGCAGCATGGTCGTTTCTGCAAGGTAATTTCCTTTTGGTGACAATCAACACCCTTGGACTTCTCCCTGCTGTATGAAAAGTGGCTTGGAGTCTCATGCCAGGGAGAGAAAGTGGAATTGGTGTGGTCCTCCAGGATGAGATGAAGTATGGAGTGACATCCACCCAGCTGAGACCAAGCCTGCCCAGGCTCTCGTCTCCTGTTTGAGCTGCTGGCTACTGTGCAGTTCATCTGGGAAGAAATTTATTTCAAGGAGGTGGGAGAGGCAAAGTGGAATTAGTGTTAAATCCATCCAGGGACTGAGTGGCATGCAGACAGCTTGCATTCCTTGCATCCACCATCCTCTACAGTCAGGGTAGCCTGTCGGAGCAGCCAGGATGCCGTATATTGTTCTATTTAACCTCAAGACAGAGGATCAAAGTGCTGCCCTGACACCCCACCCTGGAAATTAAAGACAATTTGAAGATAAAGAGCAGATGTGTTCTCTCAGCATGCACTGCCCGAGCAGCACACGCCGTGCCCAGGTGACATCCCGTAATTTTCAAGAAACGACTGTCTCAGTTCTCAAAAACTCAGCCAGGAAACTAATTTAATTTTTTTCTGTGACCCTCTGTGCTTTGAAGGGCAGCTAACCTCAGGTCAACTTCCCGGTTAACACAAAAGAGCAGAAAAGAGTGTTCTTCACCCGGACCTTGGCACTATCAAGTATTTTGAGTGGCTCGTGTCGTTTGGGGAGGAAAACGCTATTATCTCCCTCTCCACGTCGTGCTCCGGTCACAGCACACTAGATTTGGAGTAGCTGGAGCTCAAAGGAGATAGATTTACGTGGGAGAGGGATCTGGACTCTCCGATCAGCCAAAATAACTGGTCAAACTCCCACGGACTTAACACCGGAGTCCTCAGGGAAACCAGTGGGAGTTTTCCCATAGGTTCGCACTGCGGTGGCTTAAACAAAGCAAGGGGAGGGTTTCTCAGTCAGACGCTGAAAGAAAGAAGTCTCTTCTCAGCAATTAAAATATAGAATTCTACTTGAAAGTGATTAATATTTCTAGTGTCTACTTGTGGCCAAGCCATATATCCTCAGCCCTACCAAATACGAACTTAAATACACAACACTCTCTGGAGTTACTTCTCAGTTAATAATTTATGTACTCTGGCAACAGATCAATGCAACTAGAAACTAGTTTAGTAACTTACCTTCGGGGTTGTCTATCTATAAACACTGCAGATTCCTAAGTTAAACAGAACCCAATTGTTTTCCCGTGTAATAGAGGCCAGGGCCTGGTTTATATAGTTAATTTGAATGGCAATCTTAAAGACTTGGGAAAAAAACGACCTGTATCATTAAGAGTTATGAAAGAGGGAGAAACTGTTTACTACTGGGTTCAGAAATATGTGATATAAATGAAGATAAAATGTAAGTATCAAGACAAAAGTAATAAAGCGATACCAGTATGTGCTTATATAAGAGCACATTAGTCCTGGCTGATTTTTCCTGAGGTTTCCCTGCACCCACAGAGCTGTCTGATGCCAGGATTTGTGTGGAAGTGTGCAACCTAAATGCTGGGCTGAGTCCAGTGTCAGAGCAGGCAGGGCTCGCCTCGCTGCAGCCGGACCAGGAGTTTAAGTGAAATAAGTGTGTCCAGGCTTGCCCCTTCTCCTTAATCATTTCTGGAGAAGAGAGGGGACAGCAGCCTTTATGGATGGCTCGTGCACCGAAACACAGCTCGGATTTGAAAGCGCCTTGCAGTGACTAATTAACAGGCATCTGTTACAACTTGTTGAACCTTATCTTCATTTTCATACGCGCTATTTTGGAATGAAGTTTTATTTAGGCTCCGGCTCCTAAACGTTGCTCAAGAGTCACATTACAGGATTAGCCTTCCTGACAAAAGGGAGGAGATGCTTTGCGGTTAGCAGCACGGGGTAGGAGTCAGGAGGCTTGTCCCTGTCCTGGCTGCTGCCTCATCATCTGCTCTGAAGCTGCTCGCTTGACTCACGCAGCTAAGCCTGCACAGATAGGAAGGCTTAGTTAACGTCTACGGAGCATTCAGAAATCCTCTCCTAAAAGGTGCCATGTAAATAACGATTTAATAGTTCTCAGATGTCATTGGATTACCCTTCTGCAAATATCTGCTCTCGCAAACTGAGCTGCACAATGTCCCCCCGGCTGCAGAGGCTTGTTCTCAGGGGCAAAGCCTTAAATGACTTACCTCCACCCCATCAGGGCTTCACCTTGGCTAGAGTCAAGGCAACCAGGGCAGAGACCTCGAGATGTAAAAACCACAACCCATTGACACTAAAAGCCTCTAGATGGGATAATAAAAGATACCCTCTCTGTGGGTCAGCGTGGAGGATTACAGATGCTCACCCACATCATGTAATCTTATCTCCGGGTGTTGCTCGTGTGAACTGTGAATTCTTTGGCTGCATGTGCACATGTACTAAGGGGAACTTTCAGATCCCATGAACTGACTCAACTGAACCCTTCCTTTTTTTTGTCTTTATCAAAGGAAAAACAGCAAAGGCTCTTCAGAAGCAGATGTGTGAAAGTTTGGGGAGACTGAACCACATGCAAAGCTTGTCTACATGGGAAGTTACGCTGCAGAAATGCAAGGTGTGAACACAAAGCCTCTGAATAGGACCAGTAAGGCTTCCTTATATTTTTGAACCCAAGTAATGGTAGTGATTGTTCCGACAGGGCAGGGGGTGGGAAGAAACCCTAAGCTAAGCTGGGTAGCAATACAAGCCATCTTGGCAGGAGGAAGGCAGGCCCATACCTTAGCCTCTGCCGAGAGACCCTATAGATCTGCACATTATCTCTGCCTGTGTGGGCACCTTAGTTATGAACCATCTGCACAAACACATATATCGGCATCTGAGACATCCTTATGGTCAATGGAGAGGAATAGGTGCTTTGGGTTGCAGTTCCTCTTCTATATTTTAGGCATCTGTTGTAGGAGGAGATGAATTGTGCTCTAGACCTCAGTGGGCTGGTCTTTAATAACTAGTCAAGTGGGGGTGACTAGCTTGAATGATGCTGCCTGGATACAGTCATCTAAAGTAAGCATTAGGATATCACTCTTCTTCTCTGGAATCGTAGGCACTTCCTTACAGTTCAATTTAAAATGCCTCCAAAGAGAAATCAACTGAAAAGGGGAAAAAAAAAAAAAAAAAGACTCTCATTTCAGAGACACTAAAATAAGTGGGAGTGTGAACATATGTGTGCGTCCACATGGGGAACTACTCTGGAGTCTCTGCAGTTCTTTAAATACACAGTGAACACGATGCCAGGTTCACCTCCCCTCCTGCACACGCTCTTTCTCACACGTAGGCTGCACACTTCTGGTTACCAGTTTTAATGGGAGTGATTGGAGCGGAGAAAGCTGATGATGAGCTCTGGGCTCCTGTAATGGATAACACAGAGCAATCCCACTCATTTGTACTCATTTATTGTGTGGCACTTGGCCTGGCTAAGGAATAAGGGCAAGCTGCTCTCAGTTGACACCCACTAAACCATATTCTGTTTTTAAAAACAACATTAAATTAATTTTTTTTTAAAATCCTATTCTTTTATAGACAGGATCCCTCAGCCTCTGTATTGAGGTAACAGAGCTGAGAAAGAAGATGGCCCACCAGTGTCTAAACCCTCTGATCTTTTGTCCTGGGAAGAGATGAAAGATCAGATCCTGCTTTTGTCAGTCTGGAGTGACTCCAGGTGAGCTACCATGGATGAAAATTGGGTATGACTAGAGTACAATTTGGGCCCCAAGTGTTTCACGATACATCCTGTTAGCATGAGTTATGTGCATACGTTAAAGGAAACACAAAGCCTTCAGATTTTGAGAATGAGATAAAAATTCAGCTCTTTTGCTGGCTTTCGTGGAGTGGTTTTGAACTGCTCCTTGCAGAGGTGGAAAGTGGGTGTTGTAAAGTCACTTGCAACCTTTCTCACTACCCCTGCTCATTTCCAGTGGAGGTCATTTCGTGTCACTACGTTGTGTGGTTTTCACCTTGCACATCATGGTCTGCAGCGTGACAGGCATGGCAGCAAATGGCTCAGATGTGTGCCGGGGCCAACTTCTCCTTCAGGCCTTTTAAGGGAAATTCTCCTTGCTTTTCCCTCAAGAAAAAAAGCAAACCACCACTACATGTGTATTATCAAGAAAGTCCCAGGGAGAAAGAATGGCCTCGAAAAGCCCAATACTGCAGTCATGGAAAAGGGACACTAGTGGATGTGGACTCAGAGCAAGGGAGGACAAATTCGTGCTTCAGATTTGCAGAAATCCCCCCCACATCAGCTGTGAGTTTGTGAGCTCATGGTTGTGTCCTGGATTTATCACCAACTTCTGACAGCAAGAGAAGCTGTTTAGGGCTCAGTCTGGTAAAGGAACCTACATATGTCAACACCATCGTGGCACCTAACCTTTAGAGACTGCTACTACAGGAGACATCCTGAAACCCCTGTTAGAAAGGAAGGCCTCCCAGAAGTGCAGGTAGCTCTGATGGAAGGGTCAAAGAGCTGCCACCGCTTTTCTCCCTTGCACTTAATTGCACTTGGCTTCTTTAATGTGCAACATCCCAGTTTCCTTTGAGAAGATTTAAGACAAAAGGAGCATTCAGCACCCCATTTTGCAGGCAGGGCTGATCCCATCTGTATGTGTGCATGCAGCACTGAGTGGGCAGGATCCCTCTGGGGCGTTAGTCAGAGGAATGGCTCATTTCTGGATGCTGACGGAGCTCAGCATGACCTCAGCATGACCCAGGCACCGTGCCACTTCCAGCTGACTGCATCCAGGACCAACTCTGGGCCCCCAAAGATACTGCAAATCTAAAAGCAAGGTGTTCACAGCACCTTCAGACTTGGGTTTCTGCTAGATGGAGTCTTCAGGGTTTCTATGTTGAACTTAAATGCGGTTTTTTTACATGGCCCTTAGTCTCTTTGATGTTTAGTTCCCAGTAGTAAAATGGGGATGTTAATATGCAGCTCTTTGCCTTCATTTTTTTTTCAGACAGGATCCACCTCTGCTCTTTATTGGACCTGCAGTAACAAATGCAAAGTAATTGTACCAAAAATAGGCCTGCAAAATAATCTATCATGAGCAGTGAAGACTTCATGACTTTTAAAAACTAATTATTGTTTTATACAGTAGATTTTCTAAATAATATGACCTAATAAAGCTTCAGAGAAATACCAGGACACAACCCTTTCATGTCCTGCTCGGGATACTGGGAAGCAGCTTGAGTCATTCTACTACGGAATCAAATCCTCCTGCAGCTGCCCAGCTGGGTGACTTCACACGGATCGTACCAGTACTAAGAAAAATCCAGTTAAATGGCAATGTTTTGCTCATTTAGAAAATGGAAGATGCAGAAAAGTGCTATTTGTCATTCTTTGGGAAAGAAAAAAAACCCAAAACTGATAGAAAAAAAAGTCTGTTCTAATGATAGTGAATTTTAGTCCTTCCCACTCAATTTTTTCCCCAAAGATATGATCAAGCAGCAAAGATAAGGAGAAGTGGGTTAATCAAATTGTGTGCCTGGACATTGATGTTGCTTTGACTGAGCAGTGTGTCTGTCCTAATTAAAGAAAACTTTTCCAGGGGGTAGAAGTGCACTTGAGTCCTTGTATGTTTGTGTTGGTCACTTACTGAACATGGGAAGCTGTGGCTTTGCTTTTTCCTTCAGTGAGGATAAAAATACCCATACCGCACATTTGGCATTTCATTTCTCTGTCAGTGGAGAGGGTAATTTTTCAGCAGACAGCCATCCCTTCTTTCTCTTCTTTTTTCCCCCCCTTTTCTTTTTATTTGAAAGGAACATCTGATACTGATTGAGGATGCCAGAATGACGCCTCTTTTTTAGAGACCAGAGGATGAGAGGGTGCCTTGGGTATCTGCAGGGCGAATTTCTCCCCATATATGTAGCTCCAGCTTTGACATGACCCCCAGCAATTGAGCAGCCTCTGGAGCCAGAGTGAGCATCTCTGGTTCATGATCCACAAGGGTTTCTTGGAATCAGTAGGACTTGTAAAAAAGAGGCATTGCTGGGTCAGCTGCCGACTGTCTGAGCAAACAGATGTCTGTTCACAAGGACGTCTCAACTGCGGCACAATGAGTGTTGGTCCAGATGATGGAGAGGGAAGGATCTGGCTTCATCCTCACCATCATGGAGAAACTTTTATCTGGTTCCATCCTCACTGTTATGGAGAAACACTTCTAGGAGGCCATGGTCTCCTGGTTTATCATGAGACTAAGTGGGAGGAAAGTCTTTCCCTTCAGAAAATGTTAAACACACACACACCCGCCCCCACCACCAAACTATCCCCAAAACCCCAAAGCCGAATGTGAGAGTCTTTTCTTCTTTTTTGGCCTTTCCTGACTTTATTGCTCCTGAAGCTTTGGATGGCATTCTTGTCACAGCGGTCACACCAGACCTGAGGGAGATGGTGGCGAGGCCAACCACTGTGCTTTGCTGGGCCCTTTCTCTCGGAGGGGACAGCTGCTAAAACCAGCTGTGGCAGTGGCTTGTGAGTGATGGAGAGCTGGACTCAAACCTCGATTCAGCTCATTAAAAGCGCCCCGGGGGCTGCTATGGTTATTTGCCCCCTGTAGCGCTGGCATTTTTAAGGCCAGGTCAGAACTCATTGCTCCAGGCTCTGTGCTAAAGGCCCTTTGTCAAAGGACACGTATTTAGCCTGTCCCTCATCTTTATCCACCATGTCGAAGGCAGAGACCTGTGTCTGAGCAGACTCCCATCCCTCCGCTTCTCTCCTCTGAACAAATGTGGTCAGCGTGAAACAAAGCCCAAAGCAGCAGCACGTTCCCCTGTGAGCAGACGGAAAGTTTCAAAGTCACAAAGGGTATTTAGGCACCGACTTCAAAGTCAATAAGTTGGATGCTGAAAAAAAATCTCCCCCGTAGCCTTTATGTCATGCCACTTAATAAGTAATTAAAAGCTCAAAAATCATGAGTCTGCTGCTTTCATTACTTCCTAAAGCACACTCGATACATCATCGCTCTGTGAAATGCTTCACATGTACCGCATCCTACTTTAAATATGCCAAACAGTGAAGTGCTTAGCATTACAAAGGCAAAGACATCAAGGAAGCTTTGATAAAATCTGCTGAGCAGACAAACATCTCTTTGGTTGGCACTAGCCAGGCTAGGTTTTTATTCCACAATGATTAAAAACATTTCGAGTGAAGGCAGCTAGGCTTGTATTTTAGACACAAGACCATTAGGTGACAAAGAGCGAAATCTTTCATTACTGGGATGCTGGTTAAAGGGGATTAACCCATTCGGGATGTTGCTGGTGCAAGGCAAAGTATTCTCAGAGATGCGTCTTTTCTGGGAAAGGGAACTAAAAAAGGGATGGATGGCTTTGCTGTGTTGGTGGCAGAGGAGATTGGCAAGGTGATGCTCTGTTTCCCAGTCTCAAAATGATGTGAGGTATCTGAGATACGTTTGTAGGGTAGGGCACAGCTCTTCTGAGACCGTGAGACTGATGTCTGTGCTGTTGCAAAAAGCTGCCTGTAAAATAGGCAGGGCTTTATTTTTCCCTCTCAGGCTGTTTGTGGTAGAGCACGTCTGGCTGTAAGCTCTGGATAGTACTCAACATGGTGAAGCCCCAACAGTGACAGGGTGTGTTCCCGTGATATAAATAGACATTTAAGATGAGCTAAATTTACTCAGTGAATCATTTTATTTGCTAAAAATGTGGTTTCAGGGTGGCCACAGTTATTTGCCAAATATGATGCATATTCTCAAATGCTTTTAGATTAAATGAAAAAATTTGGAAATGTTGAAGCACTTCAGCGTTTCCAGAAACATACACATATATCTCAAACTCTATCACTTTCATGAATCTGAGGAACCATTCACAAAATGGAGGAGAAGACAATAACATTTCTTTTCCCAGCTGCCCCCACAGCCCAGTGTTTTCAGCGTCTGATTGGGAAATCTCACGTCCTAGGAGAGTGCTCCCTACTGCAATAATTATGGGGTACTCTGACCTGGGTGCCTCTTGTTTTCTCCAGCTGAAATTACTTCACTTTGTAAGAATAATTAAATACCCACCGGACGAGAGCAAGGGTGACAATAATTCTGCGGTTAGAGCACTCCCCTGGGATGTGGGAAGTCTCCCAACAGCTGCATCGATGAGTAGTGTTTACACAGAGTGAAACAACTCCGGCAGAAAAGGATGAGAGAGGCTGCAGATTACCCTATTGCAGATTACCCTTTGTCGTTGGAGACACAGGAGATAATGACAGTGTAAGGGCTTGGAGCTGATCTCTCACAGGGCAGGTAATTGTTTTGCCAAGAGGGATGCAGTTGTGTGAGTCCTTTCACGTAGGTTACAAAAATGTGGTAATTTGGTTCTTCCACTTCATCCCAGAATAAGACCATTTTTCAAACTCCAGAAAGTCTCTTATAATGGGCAAAAAACCTTCCCACCTGCTTGGAAGTCCCACATTCAATTCCCATTGCTGCCCAGTAGGCCAACTGGTGTACCTCTACATCTGAGGGTGGTTGCACCAGGGAAGCGATGATAACTTCTTATACCATGGTTGTGATTAGCTCCACTATCAAAAACCAACTTCACCAGCTCTTCCCACACTTCCAAGGAAGCTGTGGGAAAGCTCAGCGTACATAAGCCAGTCTGTGAGAAGCTAGGACTGCATGTCTATCAAAACAAACAGAAAAGAGTAATTCAGGTCTCATTTTCTAGATTTACAGCAGAAAAGTGTAAAACAAGAAATTGAGAGTACATTACTGTTCCTTGCAGTGTTGCATGGGGGGTATATTCAAGAGCAGGTTTCAGTCTTCCCAGGAGAGGCAGAAAGACAAGTAATTTTTAAAGAAAGCTGAGAGGCTCAGCAATTGCTTGCCTCCAGGAGACAGGGATATGAGTGAACTCTCAAGTAACATGGAACATGCATATTTTCTAGCACCTGAAAAGCTGAGGTTTCTACAGAGCAAGCCACCACATACTTGTGGGATTAGGCATGTTAAGGAAAATGTACTCTGCCAGCCAGGCTATATATATATATAGCATGATGAAGGGCTTGTTCCTCTGCTTTGGCTGGTTGATAGTAGACTGCATTTCATAGGAGAGAAGGGAGGTTCCTCTTTGCCTCCTCGTTTGTCCCTGTGCAAGACTGATAAAAACCAAGAGTGAGCTGAAGTCAATGTTATCACCTTACAGAATAAATAGCAAGACAGCTAAGAAAAAATAATATGTGTAAACTTTTATGCTTATGGACTGTTGCTTATGAACAATTAACTCAAGCTGAAAGCAAACAGGCTCTTTCAGAGAGGGTGTGTATTAGTAGAAAGGTTTAACAGGCCATTTAAACCTGGCTGGAGATAAAGCACTCAGGTAGGAGAAAAAATTATGAATGCAATGCTGCCATTCCCACTGGTTTCAGTGGAGGAGGAAGCCTCACAGGCATCAAGACGTCTCCATCTCCTGTCCTGTCCTCTGCGCAGTGAGTTAAGGAGGTCTTGTGGTCCTTCCAGGCCTTAAGCTTTTATCACTCTACTCAGTGATGTCCAACTTAACAAGGTCATTTGGTCTTTGTACTTCATGTGTGACTCTCAGAGCAAGCAGAGGTGCAGCTATTGAAAAGGGGAAGTCGCCTGCACTCCAGGAGGGTGTAATTCAAGCTCACTCCAGGAGAGCATTTGGATCCGTGCAGAGCCATGCTTAGGCGGGGTTTACTCTTTTGGACACAGCTCTGAACTGACGCACTGAAGTGCTTCTCGACTGGGGCTCACGTATATGAGACGAGTTTTGAGTAATGACCATGTAAACATTTTGGGCTGATGCTCCACCAGACATTACACGCTGCTGGCAGGGGAGCTGGCGTGCTGGGCACGTGGGATCTTACGCACTTTCTCAGCGAGAAGGAAAAGAGAGGAATGGCGAAACCCCGTGAGCTGCTCTGGCAAATCAGCCCCTGAAAGCAGTCCAAATCTGCAGGGAGCTCTGTCTCTCCTCCTGCAGGGAATGGATGTGTTTTTAAGTGTTCGCTGTGTAATTGTGACCAAATACCACAAGGACATTCTCTTGAAAATGCATTTCATCATCATAAATATGATGTAACATGATGCTTCCTAACCGAACCGTCCAGAGGCTCATCTGTTACAAAGTGAAGTTATTCCAGAAGAGTTACTTTACTTTACGTTCCTGCCCCATCCTAATCCAGATTAATTTTTGCGTACAGACAAGCCCTAAGGGCTTGACTCAGGGAGCGCTGCAGTAAATGAGAATCTTTCTGCTGAACCTTGGATCAAGCCCGAGGTACTTCTGGCTGCCTCTGCCTTAGCATTTTGGTTCAGAGCAGTAATGCTGTTTCACGGCAGCTCCCTGGCTTAGCCCCCATCACCCCGTAGTAGTCCAGTTTGTAGAACAGCTCTGATGCATGCAAATTCCATTCACTTCAATTCTTTTTTCCTTCTTTTTTTTCTTCCCCTCCCACTGCCCCCAAGTGGAAATGAGACCAGAAGTTCTGCTACACCCGCTCATAGAGATATAAGGTAATAAATTAGTAGGTGGTCTTTCAGCCAGCCTCAGACAGTGTGCAGGGTGGGGATTTTCAATGTAGGTGATTGGAATAAATCTAACCTGGGGTAACTGCTGTGAACTGCCCATAGAGTAGATGTTGAGCCCTCAGCACCAGTCTGTTTGATCTCCTGATACTCTCCTATTGCTCTCTTGCTAATCTAGATGTAGCAATTACTTGTTAATCTAGATACGGCCTGTACGATGCATATCACTGTCGTATCTGACTCCTTGCAGCTGCACACACAAGGCAAGATGACAACCTCTGCTTTGCAAATAGAGATATGAGGCAGCCCAGGGAGATAGGAAAGTTGTGATTCAAGTTATGGTGTCCTGGGTGTTGGCTGTAGGATGTTGTTTCTTCCCAAGTTGGCACCAAATGCCTGCAGACTGCCCTGAAAAAGGTGATGCTTGTGATGTGGGGTTGGTACAAAGGGGAGATTCAGTGCTTGGCTCTGCTCTCTGCTGTGCCAGCAGCTACCAAGGTGTGGTAGGCTGCCCAAATGGCATGCAGATCCAGTGCCTCTCTGAGGTCTGAAAAGAAAATCTGGAGGAGACCAAGGCAACTCTCAAAGCCTATTCTCCACATGAATGACAAAGAGTGATGAAGAACCAGTCCTTGCTCTGACACACTTTCTTTAGGACCTCTGTCAAGTCACTCAAGTGCCTCAATTTCCCCCGGTACCAAGGGATGGGATATTGGTCTGGCTCATCTACTGGGGTGACATCTCTACAAGTAACCTGGTGCCAGGGTATGTTCCTGGGGATAGGACCTGACAGCAGCATCACCAGCACAGCCGCCAGCCCCCCCAGACAGCAGTGTCCCAAACAGCTCCCCAGGACGGGGGCACATTAGCACAGGCCAGGGGCTGTTCCCAACACAAAGTTTGCATGTGGCTGCTGTGTTTCAGAGTCTGACGGGGATTAATGGACACAGGACCTTCTGTGTTTGTGGTCTGAAAGCCCAGAAACGGTCCCTGGCACTTTTAATTTAGTAGCCCAAATGTAGCATTATCCAGTAGCCCTTGGGCCCCAGGGTCTGTGCTGCTCTGCCAGTACTGGATCAAACTGAATAAGGTCCAGGTTTAACTGGGAACTCCCTTAACTTAATAAAAAAAGATTCATTTTGTAAACTTGCCCCAAGTAATTTTCCTGTCCCCCCTATAAACACTACCTTAGCTTGGCCTGCCCCTGCGCCACTTTCGGTCTTTTCTTCTTCCCATCCTGAGGAGCAGTAAAAATAGGTAATCTTTAATGAAAGGTCAGCTATTTGGGCTAAAAGCCAGGCTGGGATTCCGGGGGGAGGGAGCCGGTGGCTATCCAGGGCAGCGGTGCGGTTGGAGCGGTGCCTCCATTGTAGCCCGGTGGGACCGGGCAGCACGAGCCCGTGACGATGCCATCCTGCAGGCAGGAGGGGAAGAAAGTACAAAGAGACGTACTGTACGGTCTCATACTGATTACTACATTTATCATTTTCAATAAACTCCGGGAACAGCCAGCCCCTGTACCCTGCGTACTCTTACAACTCGTTTCTCTGTGAAATTGGAAACGGGACAAAGTCAATTACGTTATTTTCCAGCAACAAACCTCTGTGGGATAGTAACTCAGATACTGGCTGCAGTTCGGAGAACAGCCAGAGTCCTACTTGAAATTTTCTTAACAGTGGTGACATGGTCACAGCGATGCTTTATTCCACCATAGTGAACACCAGAAGGATTTTTATTCTTGAAAGCCCTGTCCAAAAGAGAATAAATCAGTACAGTGCCTCTGCTGCAGCCCAGTGAAAATGAGAAATTCATTTCCACAAGCAATTTGGGAGAGCTACCTGGTTTTCATTGTGTTTCGATATTACCTCCTCCGGAGGGGCACAAGCAGAGGGAGAAAAAGCGATTCAGGACTGGCACCATTCCGGGATTGTGGAGGGCAGGGGTGGATCAGATAAGCAGAAGTCCAAGACCATAAATACCTCCACGTCACTGCAACGCAAACAGCAGCAAATCCCCCTGGAGAAGCAAAGTGGATGTGTAACTAAAAGCAATTTGGAGAAAACTGCCCTGATTTGGGAATTCCAGTTTTGAAGCCTCTAAGAAATGAATGGTGCTCAGAAGTGTCCCAACCATGTCTGTTAATTACTGAAGATGTTTATTTTTAACCTAAGGCTGGCTCCCTCCATCATAATACTTAGGAGGGGACTCACATGGTGCAATCAGCCAAAAATCAAAACCACTTGAATGAAGCCTTGTTCTGTGAGTAAGCTAGCCCTGCGGGGACGTCCCTGGTTCACCCCTTACACCATGCAGCTGCTGGGTCCAAGCTGGTAAAAATCTGAGCATCTTCTTTGTTGGAGTCACAGAGGCCTCAGGGTTTGCGAGGTCAGAGCTAAAACCACAGAGGGAAGGGACTGGGTTAGCGTGGGTGAGCTCCTGGATCGGTGTGGGGACGGGAAAGATGACCCTGGCATCTCCTCCATGGTTTCCCTCTTGGGTAGGTAAGGTAACGTGGTCTTGCCTGAAGGACACTGATCATAAATCATATTGCCGGGCACCAGCCTGTAATATTACGATGCCAGACCTGTCCCATCTCATTGCACGGCAGCACAAACCTCTCCTCTCTCCATCTTCTCTCCGTGCTTCTCTGGTTGACTACCAGCTCTGTCTTGGCTAGGGAGGCCAAGGGGTCACCTGCAAGACCCACTCCCCAGCTTCAGTCCTGCAACCTGTTCTTCTTGCAGGGTGACATCTTATGTGATGGAGAGGAGGAAGGACAAGAGCTTTGCCATCTGGAGTAGGTTACAGATGCCATTGAGTCCACAGAGAGGAAAGTCTTGCACAAACCAGACCTCTAGAGATCACCTCCCATAGCAAAATAAACAATGACAGCTCAGCTGAGAATATCCATTTTTTAACAGATATTATATCTCCAACACACGTATTTTAGGTTTGGTTTGATGGCATTTTCCTCCCTGCAAACTGCGGGTCCTTCCCCAGGAGCAGAGAACAAATAACTGCCCATCTTTACTGTTGCAAACAGGGTAGTGTAACGTTTAAGTACACCTTTCCCTTTTTGACTTGGTTTGCCAAAGAACACAGCAAAGTGAAGAAGTCTATCTTCCTCTGTCTCTGTGTGTGTGGCAGGGGGACATGGATGGACAGATTGGCTAATGTCATTGTGGATATGTGCTGAAAGCTGTTTGTCCCAAACCTGTCATCCTTGTGGCATCTGAGGACATTTGGCTAAGATTTCTAGGCGTCCCAAAATCCCAGAGAAGTAGCCATGGGGTGTGGTAACCCTGCAGCCCACGGACACGTACGTCGGCACAGAAAACCCCAGCTCCTATTTGTACGCCATAGTCATGCCATAGACACGTGAGCCCAATGGGCCCCCTTGGCTTTTGCAGACTATGACTGACACACCATCTGTCCCAACGCTGCCCCAAATAACAACACTGCAACATACAAAGAAGCCACGCAAACCATATAAACAAATGCCTTGAGCTGCACTAAAGACCTGAGAAAAGCTACCATTCCTTTCTGATCGTATCTGGAAGGCATGCAAAAAACGTGGCCATGAGCAGCACTCCTAAAAAGAGAGAGAGGGAGGAGAAAAAGGCATGGTTTTTTTCTTACCTTCTAGTTCTTGAAAGCAGAGCAATAATCAGTGGAGATAAGCCCTGTCATGTGTGTACTCTTCTAGAAAAAAAAGGAGAAAAAACGGCTGAGGCGGCTCTGGAGTGTTCCTACCTTGCAGCGGGGGCAATCAGACACCCAGGCAGTTTCCATGGCTCAGCACTCATAAATCCTGCCTGTGAGTCATCAACTCACAGGCCCCAGCAGCTCAGATCCTGCCTTTTCCATGCAGACATGGGCTCTCTGCCCCCGTTTTCCCTTCTCCAAACCTCTCGGCATGAACCAGCAAGAAGCCTACGCTATTGCCTGCACCGAGCATCTCAAGGCAGGTTCACATGTGGAGATGTAAGATGGACTCGTCCTTCTTCCAGGAGTCTCCACGGAAAGCATTGGAGTTGCAGTTTTGGTCCATTCAGACATTGGTCTGTAACACAGTTTGGTTTAATTTATGATTGTCTGTCCTGAACACGTGAGGTGTTGCATGTCCCATGAATCAAAATACTTAATGAAGAAGGATCATTTGGGAAACTTGCTTTTTCTGGTATATCATTCATTGTTAGGAATTGGGAACCACTGCCCTGGTTGTGAGAGCAGGAATTGCAAGCTAACCCTCCTAAAACACAATCTTTTTCCCAAATCAGGCAAGTGGGTACAGCAAAACAGCACTCAGGAAGGACAGAGCAAGTTCTTCCAGGCATTTCAGTCCCTGACTAGTTAAGCTGGTTATAATGGGCTTTAATTGTTACTCCCACAAGCTACAATCTTACTTCAGTTGATTAGCTCTCACTAAAGGACTGAATCGTCCCCTTGCGTTCAAAAAACAGACAGCTCTCACCCTCATCCATGGTAATGTCATTCAGAAGAAACACCTCTCCATGGTAAGAAAGAACCAATACAGCCATCAGTAAAGGACTGCTGTGCCAAGGGCAAGCTAAAACCAAGTTCCCAGCCACTGCACTCTCCAGGGATATTGTATCTTCTGAACCAGATGTGCTGCATAAGAGATTGCGCCAGGAAGTGAAATAACACGGCAGTGAGAGCTGTTTGCTCTGACATGGCACTGCCTGTGAATGGGGATCAAGCCCCTTGCAAAAGTCACGCACATTGTTATCCTGTCCTTCCAGTTGGGAAACTGAGGCACTCTGGTCCGGTTGTCCCTTTAGATACCCCTAGCAGGTATTTGCAATGATGCTGGAGGAACAGCTGGACGGGGAGACATGCTCGCGCTGCCTGCGTGCAGTAGGAAATGTGCTTTTCTGCATCACCAGCAGCTCCTTCCCAAAATCTCGCAGTTGGCAAAAAGGTCTGGGTAGCAGATGCTTTGCCACAGTGGTGGCCTCTCTCCTGGCTTGAGCATGTCCCCAGCTTTCTGAAACTGAGCATCCTGTTTGCCAGTTTCACCAGATTCATCTTGCTCCCCTACAGCACCTCAGCTTTCTCATAACACAAATCACAGGCTCATTTATCTAGGCTTAGGGCAATAGATTCAGGGTTGGATTTGTGAGGTCTCCAAGAAACAGTATTTCTAATTAAATGCACTGTGACTCTAGATTTTGGAGCAAGCCACTCTCCTAGTTTGATGTTCAGCAGTGTGGGAAGCAGAGAACTGGTTTCCATGAGATGACAGCACTGCCAGGGTCACTTTTCCCTGTTCCTGTTTCCAGGATATATTGTCCTTCCTATTTTCACCTGATAGTAATGCAGCATTGATGGCTCCTGCCTCAGACATCTACTGTGCTTCACCCTCTTCAAACTCCAATGGCCATAAACACCTTAGAAACCTTCAAGGTTTAAACTACCCCATGTACTACTTATCAGAGAGTATCCATTTTGCACTGAGCTTACGGCCTCAGGCACATTCTCATCTTCTGATAGGACTTGCACAACCTTTCTGGTACCTTATCAGCACAAAGAGCAGGAACAAAGTGCTTTGCTCAGACCTGACCTCTTCCCTTCCACCTTTCAGCCATGGGGGACGGGCGTCCTGGGTCACCATCTGCAACCAGAGCAGGACCAAAGTTTTACAGTCTCTGCTGCCAAATGGCATCGTCAGGACAAAACCTTTCCTCCACCACACAGAGCTGCAAGTGGTTTGGCCCAGGAAGGAAAAGCGACCCTTACCAAACATGGGTAAATCAGAGCACGCACGTGGAGAGGATGAACGTTTATAAGGGAATGTAATGCTGCCTCCAGGCATATGCCAGCCTCTCTGGCAAGAGGAGAACCAGGTTCCTGAACCAGGTTTACACCACTCAGAGGTTTTGTGCATTTTCCTCCAAAGCATCTCAGTCCTGGAGCACCTCCTGCTAAGCCCAGAGCCCTAACCTGGCAAGCCCACCTCTGTGGCATTGCATGCTTCCCCCCCCAGCCAACGCTCCTGGGACACCCCGCATGCCAGCGTGGCTCTGGCACCATGCTGCTTGCCTGAGGTGTGCTGGTTTTGTTCATGACCCAACCCTTTACAACTGTAAATGTTTTAATATTCATGCAATGCCCCTCCACCCCCTTCTTCTCCCGTGTGGAGATGAGTTTCCACTTGCCGCACCACAACAGGCAGAATGGAATTAAAGGTTTCAAACTAGCTCAGCGGAGGTGAAAAAATGTTGCCTAAAGACAGAAGGAAAAGATTGTCAAGTGAGATTTAGAGATGCCCTGGGCAGGTGAGGGATGATTGCATCCAATTCCGATGGTACATCTGATTCTAGCACTGCCTGGGAAGGTCTCTTTTTCTCCCGAAGCTTGTTTTTGTCCCATCTTCAGTCTATCTGCAAAACTATTCGGGTAGAAAAATGCCCTCTCTAGTTTCAGACTCTCCAGAGTCTCTAATAGCTCCTGCCACTAACTATGAGATGAGGCAATGCACACTTTAAATGACTCCCAATTTTCTCAGGCCAGACAGCTCGTTCGTGATTTTCTTACAGGCTTCTCATCTATGACTCAGCCCTATATGAATGGCTAGAAATGAACATCAGGCTAAAACTAACAAAGTGGGTGCCAAGCATTTTTTTTTTTTCCCAGGATACCATTTTTCCCAGAGTCTCACAGAGGTAATTAAAAGGTGTCAGCTTTTAGAAGGAATATCCTTGACAGTAATATGATATAATTCAGACTGAAAAATACGTTCAGTTTGTTCCCTGGACCATAATACAGTGCTGTAACAATGCAGTGCTATATTCACTAAAGATTATCATCAGGAAAGAATATCCTGAGTTAACTGAAATAGGGCAAAAATCTTCACATGGTCATTGACAGCTCTGATTTAATTTATTAGACAAATTCAGAATAAGTATGTATGTAGAAGTGTAATACTGGGATTCAGCAGACCCCTGTTCAGCCCCAAGATCAAGAACTCATTGCTTCTTGTGACCATAATGCATTTTAGCAATGCATTGCCTGTCTGAAAAGGAAGGAACTTCTTCCTTCCGTGCTGCAGCTACTTCAGTGAAACTGGAACCCTATTGACTTTCAGGGTCCCTTTAGAAGTTTCTTTAATATCAACATGTTGGTCTTTTTGTTATTATTCCATTGAGCTGGAGAATTGATCATCTTTTACTTTCTTAAATAGGACACAAATGAAAGTGATATATTTTCCTGCGGCACCAGGCACCTGATGAGCAATGCCTCCAAAAACCTTAAAACAAGCAAGATATGAAGCACAATCATATTCAATATCTTCTAGGTATGCCCTTCACTCGTCTTGGATGCAGCTCTGTGAAAATGAATATGAGCTTGCAGAGTTCCCTTGAGATATTGGAGCTGAAGCACCTAAATAAACATTGAAGTAGGGGTGAGCTTCTAATAACTAGAAGAAATCATGAAATACATATCTATAACCAGGCAAGACACAGATTAAGGTGGGTTTACTCCTTGTTCTTTTAAACAATTTATTAAAAACACCAAGGCTAAGACTCATGTGACTTATAGGTGGCCAGATCTGCTCTTTTATCTAGATTTACACTTGAGCAGTTTCACTGGTGGAAATTATTTGCCCCATCATATTTCATGGCAAACTGGATCCTTGGGTTTCTCATCTGAGCTCAGCCTGGATTAAAGCTGCAGTGAAGACCAGGATGTTTGACCTGGGATTATCGATTTAGCCGTGTTGTGGGATCAGTGCCAAATTCCCCAGCAAGAACCTGGACAACCAGCCAAACCCAAGCTACATCCACCTTCAGGGCTGGCCAGATGTGTTGTTTGAACTTAAAATGAGATTTGTGTTTAATGACGGTCAGGGCAAGACCGATGGATCTAATCAGAGGTTTTGATCCAGCCCTAGCTCTCTCACAGCAATTGCATTCCCGTGTTTTCAGTCAGTTGCTTTCACCAGAGCAGAGCACATCTCGGCTCCGAGCATCGGTGGGAGCGGGGTCCCAGGAATGCATTTCTGCCGCACAGCAGAAGTTGCTAGGAAACCAAACAAGCAACAAGTTTATCTTCAAAGCCTGGGACCTTGGAAACTGGAATTTTCTGGGAGGAATATCCTTCAATGGGAACTGTCGCATCTCATCATTCCTGGCAGAAAACATTCCAGGTTGTGACGAGGTGCTGATGTGTGCCCAGGGACTCCGAAGTGACCAGATTTCCAATACCATCATGGTGGAAAAAATGCTGAGCATAATTACTTTTCAAACATGTGAAGGAAAAAAAAAAATAGCTGAAAAGGCTTATTATCTCAGAGAGGTTTTGAGCAGCAGTGAAACACAGGAAGGCATGTGGTCACACCAGTTATCGATCAGGTCAGAAGCATAAGGCCGTGTCCCACCAGGGAACTGAAGGCAGATCATTCCCGTACGTAGCTCTCAGTTGAGTTTTCAATTCAAAAACCAAATGAAAAGATCACCAACATGCTGCGCCACCAAAGGTTTAATTAAAATAACACCGGTACCATAAAAAGCAAGTAGCATTGATAGGTGGCGACCCAATTTGTAGTCCTTAGCTTCTGCCACACTGCTGGCAATTTTAATCAAGCTCACCCTTGTGCTGTGAGATGTTCCTGTCTCTTGATGTCTCTAGTACCAGGATAATCTGTGAGCAGAGGTATCTTAGATCCCAGGGCCAAGATCACCTTATTGCTCAGCCCCAGGACAATCAAACACACCTTCTCAGTTCTGTGATTGGTGCTTAGAGGGCATCTTTAGGGGATTGGTATTTCTGGGGTTTTCCTCTGTCACACCAACAACACTGCTATATGAAGCCTAACCTCAAGCTTGGGGTGGTTGGAAAGATTGTCCCATATGAATGAAGTCCACCTTCGGTCAGACATCTACATTATGGATTTGTACCAATGTGTCTATGTTCGTGACAGAAAATTCAATGTACAACAGCAGCTACCATCAGAATTCAGAGTTAACCAAAGCTGAAGGCACCCAGCTAATTGCAATACTTGGAAATATTAAAATTAATTCATTTGGAGGCTGTGACAATGTCCTAAAAAGAAACTGTGGCCCCAGGTCCAAAATATAATGTCTAGAGGACTGGAGAGGTGGCAAAGTCTGGTAGGCAGAACACAGATCTTGGAATTAAGGAACAGACACACACATCAGCCAAAGTACTGAGAGACCTAATTCCTGATCGATTTCCTCAGATTTATGCACGAAACCGTCTTTCAAGATGCAAAGCACAGTGTGTAAAAATCAGCCATGCCGTAACACACAGGCAGATGTTTATGTGTGTTGCTGCCGTACGTTGGAAAGAAGCAGCACTGCAAATATGTGTCATATGCCGTGTTCTGGCAGCCACCAGTGACAATTCTTTTCCTGGAGCGTCAGATGCTTTTTAGGACGGATGGTTCCGAGTTCTGTTTCTGCAGGTGACGCCAAGCTCTGAGCGGTCATGTTGTGAAATGTAATGATGGACCAGATGTTCCTGGATGGCCATAGATTTGAACAAAATTCTAAAGAAAAGGAAGGAGATAAAAAATGTCTGTGTACTGAATGATTGTTCTTGTGCTTCTTCATAAAAAGTCAGTTTTTCCAGAGTGTATCTGAGCATCCTTGGCACTTTGAGAGTTTTGATTGATGATAAAGTCCTGGATGTGCAGGTCTGCACCACTTGCACTATTTGCACCATTTGAAGTTCATTTCTGGGACAAGGCAGGGATAAATTCTTGTCTGGTGCAAAAGTGCAACTGTATATCCTAAGAAGTAGCAATGGTGCAGGTCCCTTGGGTACTCCATGTCTCCTGGACAGGCAACTCCACTTCACCTTCCTCCTTGCACCCACTCTGCAAGTAGAAGCACTTGCAAACATGCAATTAAGAGATAACATCAGTGAGATAGAGCATAATTGCTGGATAATGGCCTCTTGCCTCTGTATAACTACTAGGACAACGCAGAGACATTTATTTCCCAAGTGGAAGACACAGCTTTGACCCTGCAATAACACAATCCTACAGTTACCTCCATGGTGGGTTGGGTCAGCGGCTGACATGCCTGAGTGTGTTTCACTTTGGCTGTGGGCTGCTGGAGCAGTTGTTCGTTGCTGAGCAGTTTGCATGCCTCTTGGCTTACAGCACATGGATACGCTCAAGCTGCTGAAATACGATTCAGTCCCTGGCTCTGTCACAAGCCTCTTATTTCCCCTTGTGCATGGCCAGCAGCCTTGCAGGGGAACAGCTGTGCATGGTGGTGGCATGAGCAGACCCGAGGGTGGACAGGGAAAACTGCACTTTTTATTCAAGCCAACAGGTCAAGAGACTTCATTATCCACCTTTTGCAACATGAGTTTTGTCACTTGTGCTTTTGCATCATCGCCACCTGGGGCAGAGAGGACAATGTATGTCCATTTGGGACGCAGAGGAGAATCATCATTCTTGCTTGTACCCTTTTTGGCAGTGTCAGAAGAAAAAGCAAGAATGGATTGGCCAGTGGAAGAAAACCATCTGTTTGCTTCTAAGTCTGAATAGATATTCCCTGGGTAAGCAGCTGTGCCAGTACAAGACAATTGCTTTCCTCCCTTCCCTGGTGTTACTGCTCCCTCCCCAAGGTCACCCAGTAGATGGGTCTGCTGAACACTCATCTGCTTCATACAAAACTTCCCGGCCATGACAAAGACTCTGGTTTTGTCTGAAGCTGCTCAAGGATGTCACAAGATCCCATCAGCAGATGGACTGGTGGGGTGGTGAATCCCAGGTGACAGATGATGAACTAGGGGAATCACAGTCAGGCCCAGGAAATACCTGCCTGAAATGTCCCCAGGGATCAGAGGGAACATACCTGGCTGGGGGGGGATAGTCACTTTGGAAGAAAGTTGCTGTTGTTCAGATAGACGCTTGGCTTAAATCCAAGGGTGTCAGTAAGCAACTTTCACAAGAACAAGACATGTAACAGAAATCTCCCAGTGGTTTTCTGTGCTAACTATTTTCCCTTACTGAAATGGGATACATCTTATCTTTTCAAGGAAACTGTCCAAAATTCGCTTCCTGAGAACATCCCCCTCCATATTGCCTAATTGCTACACAAAGCTAAAAATAATTGCACGGCTTTCCACTGAGCTGTGCTGCCTGTGCAAGGGAGACAGGCTGCAGGGTTTGCTGGGAAGTGTAGCCTTTAAGGACTCCTCCACGCCAATGCAAAACAGAGAGCGTGCTGATAAGACCTGTTGACTGACAAAGCAAACCCTCTCCTGGCCGACTGCTTTCTACATCCAAAACATGACTTCTTCATGCTTACTCAGTTTATTCTTCTTTGTAAGACATGCCAGGACTCCCTTTACTCCCTCGCTGTGGCTGCTTCTGTGCTTCTCACCCAACAAGACCTGAGAGCCAACTGCTTGGCTCAACCTCGGCCTGCAAACAGGCGTTGGTATCAATGTGCTCCACCAAAACATGGTGGGATTTCATCCCTGGAGATCCAACAATGCTTTTGCTGTCTTCTGCAAAGCACTTGGAGATGGGGTCTTGTTGCAAAGCTTGGCCAGAATTAATGTGATGCTTGTGTTGTCTCCCAGAGTTGGGGCTAAAGTAGGTGAGAAAACCACCAAATGCTGTTAAAAATGCTTTTCCTAACTCCAGTTCCTGCATCTGCTTCTGCCAGAGAAAGGATCTGCAGGCTTGCGGCAGCGACAGCCTTGGAAAGGATCCTTTCAGGAGCATTACAGGTCAGAAGGTGGAAAGCAGAGTGCTGAACACGTGGAGGGTTGTTCTCCGTGCAAAAATGTCTCACTCTGAGGTCCACACTGCAATGCAAAGCCACCTGGCAAATTTTCTGGAGCTTCATTGCTCCTCTTTACAATGGACCTTGGCTCAGTCATTCAGCACTGGTTCAATCTCAAGGACAGGGAAGGATGGGTTTTGCTTTGAGTGCAACACGTTACATGGACTTGCCTCTCCAAACTGCCCTGTGCACTTCCTCCAAACCCCTGCAGATTGACAGATGTGGACTTGATGGGATTCTAATGTTCAAAAGGCCACGGGACCTGCAAGGAGGGACCAAGGCGTGTGGACCCAAAGCAGTCTGTGGGCTTCTGGATCCTTAGTCCCTGGGAGACATTGTTTTTAAAAGTGTCCTGCTCTGTCAGTGAAACAATACCAGCGGGGCACAAGGAGAGGAAAAAATTCCCCTCTTCCCCTGCAGATATAAACAACCATTGTCTGGGCAGTTCAGTGCTGAATTTGAAAATTTCTTTTAAGGAGAATCTGAAAGGGAGCAAGATCTCTTGCTCCTTGCACAGATCCATGGTTTACAGGAACACCAGGTACTCAGTGCCTATCAGGAGATGCCCAGGCAAACTGCATCTTTGAATGCTTGAATGATTTGATTCATCATTTGCTGGGGCTGAATATAAAATGGGTTATTTGGACTCTGGAGCTTGATTACTGAATGTTGGGGATTTCAAGAAGAGTTTCCTGCAGCTCCTGTGTCATATCTGCCAGCTCTGTGCAGATGTCTCAGATGCCCTCAGGCATCTCAGACAGGACAAGATGTCTGCCTTTAAGCAGCAGAATTGCACCCTGGATCTCCAGTGGAAGCTCAGATGTATAGCTTGCAGGTAGACATACACGTGCATTTGGGTATTTCGATCCCTATTCTACTCCACAGGAAACAACTCATTCTCATTTTATGGGCTCTGTTGAAATGTGGGGCAAAGGAAGGAAAGGGAAATCCCTGGCAACCTGAAGACCTTCCTGATCTCAGACAACTCATGGCTGGCTATCTGGTTTTATCCTGAATGAGAGATTAGTTCCAGTGAAGTTAGCAGAAACTTTGCATGAGGGTTAGAAACAAGGATTTCAACTTCCTGAGAAAACCCACTCACTAAAGCTCCCTAGAAATTCAGATACCAGATTGATAAGGTCAGGAAAAAGCAATCTTGGCTGCTTATCCAAAGGCTAATCACTGATCTTTTGTGCTGGTTGTGTGTAGTATCTGCATCTTGATAAAAAATAATCCTGTCATCAGCTTCTGCTGAGAAGGGGTGAAGGGAGGAGTTAGCAAGAAATCTGGTGCCCTTCTCCCAGCAAAGGATTCTTGTGAAGTGCTGGCGCATCTTACTGAACATCGTGGATTTTCATTGACTTCAACGTATTTTAGATGAAGGGGAAAATCCGGAGGAAAGAGAATGCATTGGACTGAAAGGTGGTGAGAGTCCCAGGAACTGTGACAGTGATAAGTGTGACCTCATTTTCACTGGAAGGACTACCAGGAAAAAAGATGCCACACCAAACTCTGCAGTGTCTTACACCACTCACTTTTTTAAATAAGAGACAAAATTCCCTTGTTTGTATATGCTGCTGATCTATTGTTATTTTCCAGAAAACAGGGCTAAGGAGCACATTTTTTCTTATTGCTCAGCCCTGATCAGTTCTTTACATTCAGGGAGTTTCTGAGAAATGCAGAATCTTACTCAGCCCATGAACTGTTGGGTCCAAAGCCCTTTGACACAACTCCCACTGACTCCAAAAAACTTTGTACAGCCTGGCTGAGATTCATACCAGCAAACTTTAGACAAGTGAAAATAAGTTGCTTAAATCTGAACTAATATCCCTCGGGTTCCCTTTATAGACTGTGGAGAGGAGTCAGACGCTGCTGGAGAGCAGTTCTTCTGACCTATTTTAGGATGAGATGAGTCACTCTCTGAAACAACCTGTTTTTCCCCATGGACCGTAAGGGGAGTCCAGGATGGCTAGCTCAGACTTGTGTGCCTGTCTTCAAGATGAATACTACTCCACCTGTCTGTTTTTTTTGCCGGTGCTGCGTGGATTGCATTATTGCAAGAACAGATATGTTCCTCCATTGCCACAGCATCACAACCAGACATCACATACCGGGGTTTGTCTGATAACTATTCTGATCACAGTGCTAGCGGCTGCCAGGGTCAGGCTGGTCTTCCAATATAGCTAAAACTGTCACATTTTGTGTGAACAGAGTTATAAATGGGATCTCAAAAGCATTTCTGTTACAGCGGAAATCAGGAGAGATGTTATGTCGTAGGGTGAGCGCCTCGCGTCGAAAGGACTTGCGACAGGAGACTAAAAGCAAGTAACAGACAAACTCATTATCTGCGAGTACACAGAAATGCTGTGAAAAGAGCTAGTCCTCCTCGTCTCTCGTGTGCTGGTTAATACCTTCTGTGGCTCACCTCAAACTAATTTATTCTAGGACAAGTGAAAGCAGTATCTGGTCTGGGAATGGTAAAGAGAAAGGATGAGAGGGTCAGGGAGACTCCCACGGCAGGGATATACAGGCAACTTCCTTTTATATTCTTATATCTAGTGTTAATTCTAGGAAATAAAAAACATTTGACACATCTGGTCTTAGTTATTTGCACAGGCCCAAATTTGCCAAATCAGTTGTCGAAAACTAGACACCGAGGCTGTCAACATGCATCTCCTTCTGGATTCAGTTGTGCTGATGGAGTCATTCCCAACCTGTTCTTTCCACCCCCATTGCCCTCCGCCCAGACCCTCTCACCTCGAATCTGCTGCTGGTTTGCTCCAGAGGCCAGTCCCTAACCTGTTCCAGCTCAAATGATCTGCTTGAGCTAAGATTCACATGCTAGTCCTCTTGAAAAAGTCCTTTCCTGTAGCTTTGGCAGTTGGGTGTGCATTGCGTTCTTTCAGATGCTGTCATTTCAGCTAGTCTCCAGCTTTGCCTCCAACATGAGGCAGTGCGTGCCAGACAGTGTGGATGGCTGGAGGCTTCCCTTGTGCTTGAGCTGCTGGACTCTGGATTAGCTGGTCTCCCTAAAGAGGAAAACCCCATCCAACGCTGGGGATGCTGAGGGTCTTGAGATAGGTCTGTTTAGCTGTCAAGCAGGCATGGAGTCGCTGCAGCCCAGTGATGCCAACTCTGGACATCTGACCACCATGGGAAGCAATGCCACAGTGCTGCAGGGGAAAAAGCATCTCCTCCCGGCATCTCCAACCTTTGCAGAGAAGGTTCCCCAACCTGCTCCCATGTTAGAGTCCCATGGGGTGTAGTTGGGCCTACAGCAGGGAAAACCAGCTCCTTCCTGGTTAAGTCTGAGGTGTAGGAAAGGAGGAGATGGTCAGGCTGCAGGCAAAGCTCACACACAGGACATATGCCATATTCACTTGAACTGACCACTGGCACAGGCACACAGTAACTGGGCTGGTAAAAAATATTCCTCCCACCACTCGAGGTCTGTCTTAGCCTCCTGCTGTCATTGCTACATTCATAGAATCATAGAATCATAGAA
>VXBL01008797.1:106350-137037 GCA_013400195.1 Aramus guarauna
CCCCCAAGTCCTTTTCCTCGGGGCTGCTCTCGATCCATTCCCCCCCCCAGCCTATAGCGGTGCTTGGTGTTGCGCTGACCCACGTGCAGGACCTTGCACTTGGCCTTGTTGAACTTCAGGTGGTTTGCACGGGCCCACCTCTCAAGCCTGTCAAGGTCCCTCTGGATGGCATCCCTTCCCTCCAGCTCATTGACCACACCACACAGCTTGGTGCCGTCAGCAAACTTGCTGAGGGTGCACTCCATCCCACTGTCCATGTCTCTGATGAAGATGTTGAACAGTGCTGGTCCTAGTACCGACCCTTGAGGAACACCACTCGTCACCATTCTCCACTCGGAAGTTGAGCCATTGACCATTACTCTTTGAGTGCAACAATCCAGCCAGTTCCTTATCCACCGTGTGGTCCATCCATCGAATCCATGTCTCTCCAATTTAGAGACCAGGATGTCATGCGGGATAGTATCAAATGCCTTGCACAAGTCCAGGAAGATGATGTCTGCCGCTCTTCCCTTGTCAACCAGCGCTGTAACTCCATCACAGAAGGCCACCAAATTTGTCAGGCACGATTTGCCCTTGGTGAAGCCATGTTGGCTGTCTCCAACCACCTCCTTATTTATTCAGCTGTGATTTGCTTCCACTTTTCACCAGAGTAAATAACCACAAGAGGCAAAATGATGGAGAATAGCTTTGAGGCATCCATGAGGAGATGGCCACCTGCCAGTGGCATCAGAAGGAGCCTGGAGTTATTAAGGTAGTGTAAAGCAGCTTCCATCAACTTCCACTTATGGTCCTGAGCTCCAGTAGCAGCCAGAGATGCTGTCAGAGACCATACAAGCTCAGTTCGCTTGTGGCAGGGCTGAGTGATGCTCATGCCTGAACCTCAGCCAGACACAATTTTTGGAGGTCTCTCAAAGAGCCCATCTTAGCCACATGCTTTGAAACCCCAGCCCAAATGTCCCTTTGCAGCTGGTCCATGGAGAACAGCCTTTAGTAGTATCTAGACAAGCTTAGGCTTGCCTCCCTGGACCACTCCACACCTCAAAAATATGAGTCTTTCCAACTCCTAATTAGCACAATCTTTGGCAACTCCACTAAGCAGAAGCCACCAGCCCTCCCACACACTCCTATTTCTGTGACATTGGCATAAGGAGCAACTTACTTGACACCCATAAATTTACCTCATGGCAAAACCATGTGAGAGCATGGAGAAACAATTCCCTGGATCTTCAGGTACATTTTTACCCCAGGAAAATTGAAGAGAAGAGAAAGGGAAAGAAAGGAATTACTAAAAAACCAATCACCTCTCTCTTAAGAAATAAAAGGTACAGTGATGGGATAGGGTTCCTCTTCAAAGAGGGGCTAATTGATTTGTATAAGCTCTGTCAGCATTGCTGGAGGAAATCTGTGCAGTGCATTGCTTCTTTGGCTCCTCACTTCCAATTCCTATTCATGTATGCACCATGTTTGACTGCAAATTGCAGCCATTTCCATAAACTCGTCACTTCTTCCTCTGAGTGTGTTAGCAAAAGAGGGAAATCAAATGCTCTGCACTTTCCCTCAGTAGCTCTTAGCACATGTTTTGGCTTTAATAGGGAACAAAATGCTTTCTAAGTAGCATCTGATGTTGCTGGCTATCTGCTAAACCATTCTGCAGGTTTACAGCCCGGTGCATTTAGATAACGGGTAACATTAGGTGCTAATATGAAGGCAGGTTGCTGGAGACAGGGATTGGAACATGGCTTAAGCACTACTGTACAGAGCAAAAGGTTTGCTGATGTTGCTTTCTCCACATCTTAAAGATGCTGTGAGTTAATTGCAACAGGGCAGCATGTGCACACTAATGCGGTGAAGGGTTTGGGGGGCAAAAATGCTAAAAATGGAGAATACAAAGGGTTGCATCTGTGTAAAATTGGCAAATAGCCTCCCATGTGATGTTGCTCCCCGGAGCAAATGGAATGGGATCGGATGAAGGAGCTGGAAGGAGAGGCATCATGTGCCTCCAGACTGCCAGAGAGGTGACGCTCCAAGGACTGGAAACCACCTGCAATTCCTCAGCTGGGGATTCCCATGGGAAGGGGCCGCCACAGGCAAGGGCTGCGCCAATGTGGCACAGCGACAAATTTTGCCTCCTCTTGGGCACCTGCAAGGAGGGGAAGGGAGCGGCACTGGGATCCAGAAGAGCAAATTAAGGCTATGACAGACGAGCTTTGGCAGGAGCAGCCATGGCAGCTTCCATCTCTGCTGGCAGAAAAGTGACTCCCCCCACAACTCAGCTGGCTGGAGTTGAACCCAAGCCCACCTACAGTTTGGGTACTGACACCAGAACCAGGTTGTCCAACCACTCTGGGGCCGGTGAGGCAGAGGGGGCAAAGCAAAATATCTGCAGGTACATTGGGCACAGCTGGTCTGCTAAACCTTTTATTTTAGGCTGCCAGCTCTTGGCATTGCTGCTGTGATAACTTCACCCTGGTCACCTTTAGGTGAAGGTGAACCAAGAGTTGGAGTTAACTGGCCTTAAAGGCCTTTTGAATCCCTCCTGCTGGGGAAGTGGCATTGAAGTGAATTTAATGCCTATTTATGCCAACTTTACATTACTTGTGTAGTATCAAGGGGCTTTGGGAAAACCCGGGCCCAGTGAAATTACACTTTCTGAAGTGAGGGGCTAAATTTGGTTCACCCAAATGCAGCCCTCCTGCTGAAGCGAGTGTAAATGGCCATCTCTACGTGCCGATGGCAGATCACACTCACACCTGCGTCGAGTGCGTGTTGGTCCTGTGTTTCTCTCCTGTATTATCTCCTTCTCACTTTGCAGCCTTGGCCCCACCCATCCCTTTCCCCATGGACTGCAAAAACAGTTTTGCCTTTTGGTTTATCTGGGTAGAAAAATCAGGCTCACTGGTGCATTGCTGTTCCTGACTCTGCTGTGATTAAATTATAATAATAATAACAACCAAATTAATTAAAAAAAAAATAAATCACACACACTAGTACATCAGGGACAAAATGTTTAAATATCCTAGCAACTTCTAGGTGCTTTCAGTTTCCAGCTGCTCTCCCTGTCTTAGGGCAAGCGGAGCAGGAAAGACCAAGCTTGCATTCCTGCTTATTTGTGAAGTGATCTCGTCGCCAAACCACCACCCCCATTCCATTTTTACAGGCTTTTTCCTTATTAAGGTGTAAGTAGCTTATTCTTGCATGTCCTATGCAAAGTCCAGATGGTAGCTAGAAAGGGCAGCCCCATCAGACACCCACCAGCTGTCGCCTGTAACCTCCACGCCAGCCATCCCCAAAACAGCCTTTTATTGCCTGCAACTCTTTAATTTACACTAACACAATGTTGGAATTTTTTGGAAGAACAATGAATTCTTGAAGAGGCTGGACAGCCAGTGACTATGGCTATAAGTAATTAGGGGATTATAGCTATTTCTTTTTCCTTTCTCTCTTTGCAGAGGATAGGACAGTACCTTTTTGCTAATGCAACTAGTGCCCTGCTTCCCCAGCTCTCACTAGTGAGTTATTCCTGTTAATCATTCAAGAAGAAGTGGGAAAGAAAATTTCTTAAAAAAAAAAAAAAAGAAACTGTGACTGCAAGAGCACAAGGACTACCAGGAGAATTCATGGACAAATGTACATTTTTGCACATTTTTACATGTACTTACTTGTACTTGTCTGTCTTAAAATTTTCTACCTCTATCTCAAGTTTTCTATAATCACTGTAAAGAGAATGGTCATGAGCTCCACTATCAGGCTAATAAAGTGCAGTGGAGTCAACAGACCTGTCTCTGTTGACTTTAAGCATTGGATCATGCAACAGAGAGTAAAGCCAAGTCCCTTATGACAATAACAATGTTGCTGGGGTTAATGTGTGCTTTTGATGCCAGGGATCTTTTAGGATTCATGTAATTCAGAGGAACAAAAAACTTCTTAAACTCCCAGTCATGCACTCTTTGATTCACTGTAATCCCTGTAAATTTAAGGCAAAGCCAGATGAGCTATTTAAACCAGGACACATGTGCCCCATCTGAATCCTCACCTCCAGTCAAGGCTGTGTGCAGGCAACAGTAGGGTGCTGCAAATGCATGGAGGGTTTTAAAGCTTCCTTTGGTTTCTAAAGCATTATATCTTGGGCTCTCTTATATCAGTGCTCATATCCCTCCATTCTCGGGGGAAAAGAAAGCTCTTCTTTTTCCTGCCTTTCCCATTGGAAAGGCTGGCTGGGCACCCACACTATTGCAAAGCAGCATTATCAGAAGGGTTATGTGATAAGGGAAATTATTAGCTAGCTGCCATGTTAAGTGGTGGGGAGCAAGTAGGTGCACAAGACCTGAGTGGTCCTGGCAAAGAGAGAGATCAACGTTATCCCAAGGCAACACAAACCTAGAAGCCCTGGGGGATATTAATAGAAACTGTGTGAAAACTGCAGCCCCAGAAATCCTGCTGCTCCCTCAGAGTAATTAGCTAAATGCGAAGAGCTGTTTGTCTGAAAGCTGGAAATAGCAGCACTGGGAGAAAGTAGAGACATCGGTGCATTCATCGAAGCAGGCGTTGCTAACTGGTGTTCAACGATTAAGACCCTTTGTCTGGAAATGCCCGTGAGTGTTAACTACTCCACTGCTGAGAGATGCCCTCAATATCGCTGCCAAATGTCTAACTCTGGTCTGTTGGGACCTGCCTTCTCCATCCAGGTGCTTCATTCATTCAGGTGGTGGCAATAAGGCAGCCAAACTGGTTCTAATGCTCTGCTTAATTCTGAAGCCTGTCACGTTGGCTTTGTTTGGACGATAATCAGATAAAAATAGCGTCTAGCTTTTTCCTCCTGACACCTCCAAAATCTGCAGAGAGGTCCCATTAAATTGATCTAACGTGACTGGGAGTGATCTGTGGTGTGAGATGGTGACTCTACTCTATAGGTCCCCTCATCCTGGGGGGGAGTAAGATGGTACTTTGTCCCATGCTGTCACTAACAGTGGTGGAGTGTTGCAATACTGGTATCGCAGAGAAAATGGTTTTGGTTGTGAGGCCATTTTCTTTATCTGATTCCTGCCTCCAACCTTCAAAGAAGGGCAGGGTCACTCTTATGCCTGGCATAAAGCTTGCAAAGAGGGCTTGTTAAATTTAGATGAACCTCCATTCAACTGGAGGACATGGACACAGCTCTCGCAGGGGTCAAGCCAGCATCTCAGGTCAGAGCTTGAGCATGAGAACAGCATTCCTGGGTCTGAGGAGCTCTCCTAGCAGCCCTATGTATGTCTGTATGATAGGCTTGGATAAAGACCCTGGTTTATGTCTCATCACATGGGGGTTCTTGAACTAGCTGGGCAGCCCAGGCAGAGCAGTGTAGTAAGAGTGATAAAAGTTTGGCCACACTGAAGTGACATAGTGGATGGATGTGTGGGAAGCCAGTGTAGGCATCTCTGACTCACACTTATGTACTTGGCAACTGTCAGACATCAACCCCACTCAAGGTGTCCCCACCAGGAGCACAGAAATGGCTTGTGGTCCTACTCAAGGGACAGTCTGAGCACCAGACCTCATTACCTGGAAACTGAACATCTGAAGGCCATAGGCAGCAGAATCTGTAGATGGAGGAGTCAGCATCTGTAACCATTCCTCCCAGCAAACCGATTTGTCAGAGCATTTTCACCAGGCAAATATAAACAGGCTGTGCAAATGCAGCCAGATCTCTTTTTTTTTCTTTCCCCCTCCAGACATGCTTTGGGAGGCATTTGTTAGACCACAGCCACAGGCTGTTTCAGCTCTCTGAAGACATCCTTTCCCAGCTCACAAACCAGCCCAAACTATTTGCAGAAAGAGGACTTGCTTTGATATTTTCTTCTCAATTCTCACAAAAAACGAAGCAAGGAAGTAACACCTGTTTTTAAGGTTTGATTTCAAAGAATTCAGCTTCAAGACACTGAGCCAAGAGCTAAAGCCTAGACACTCCTTTGGGTCCTATACCATACATGGTGTCCTGCAAGACAGTAACACAGCTAACCTGCTTCTTCTGCAACCCCAACAATAAAGCTCCTGCTAACAACTCAACTGCTTGAGATCCACCTCAACTTGAGCCCTTCTTGGATGCTCCACCTCTCTTTTGGGACTCATACTGAAAGTGGGTCCATTCAGTAGGCTCAACCCACTGGAAAGCTGTGGAATTCACTTTAGCTGCTGCTGAAGTCAGGAGGGGATGCAGATGGAGAAACCTTAGAAAATCTGCAGGAAAGCCACCTGCCCAGATGAAACCTATGCCCATACCATGTGTTAGTCCAGAGCTCACCTTTTCTGAGGTCTGCCAAGCCCATGGTTTGTGGTTTGCAGATCCCTTAGCAACATTTAGGTGCCTTACTCCTAATGGGTTCAGTTGAGCACCTAAATACTAGGTGGGCTCTTTCCCCTACTGCCCAAAGCTATCAGCAGGCTTTGGCCAAGGTAGGCCATATATACTCTTATAAGCCCTTCTGATAGGCCTCAGAAGACCCTGTGACCTCACTGTGACCATTAGAATCTGTTTTACACTGATAATGCAGTCCTTTGTTTTTTTATTAATTTTTTATTAATTTTTAATTTAATTGCCCATGTAGTGACCTCATCTTCTACATGCCTGGCAGAGCTTTACAGCAGGGCTCTAACATGCCTGGAGTTTTGAATCTTCTGCGGCCACTGTCAGTGATTTCCTTCAGCTGATTTGAAAGAAAGAAAGAAAGAAAGAAAGAAAGAAAGAAAGAAAGAAAGAAAGAAAGAAAGAAAGAAAGAAAGAAAGAAAGAAAGAAAGAAAGAAAGAAAGAAAGAAAGAAAGAAAGAAAGAAAGAAAGAAAACAACAACAAAAAGAAAAGCCGATCTGATTTTCTGTCAAATAACTTATCTTGACAGCACAACTATCAATCTCCAACCCCCCCTCCCCAATGCTCCGGCTGGAGGCTCAACTGGAGAAACCGCCTGGGCTCCACCCACAGAGGTCAACCCTGAAGCAATTGAGAATTTGTGTAGCCCAGGATGGAAAGTTCTGTGCCTTCCCCTCCTGTAACTATCCTTTTTTCTTCCGCTCCTCTAATTATCACAGCAGACATACCAGAGCCACCAGCTAGCTGAAAAAAACAGGCAGGCAGTGTTTGATTGACGTCATTTTTTCTTAAATTTGTGGACCTCTGGGAGAGGGTTGGTTGAGCTTATTCCAAGGTAGGTAAACATTGAGTTGAAAAACTCCTTCTCTCTGGTCATGGACTCATAATTAAGACTCTTCTTCGCCTGGAAGGGTCAGAAATCGGGCACAAACGCAGCACCTGAGAGCTGGGCTGGAGGGGAAGCGAGCAAAGGTGAAGTTGCAGCTGGAAACTTTCAGGCTCCAAACAAGCCAAGGACTTTATCAAACTCCAGTTCAATGGTTTGTTGCTGTCTCTCTCCATGCCCTGTTCAAGCACCAAGCAGCTACCAGAGGCATGGTGCTAACCTGGCCTCCCTGACTTTCCTTGTACCTTGTCTGCATTACTGGTGCAATTTTTCTGGAAAGGCTTAGGCAGGTATCAAGCAGCAAACTGCTGCTTTGGGTATGGAGCTCTTTGCTTTCCCTTCTTGCCTACATATTTTTGAGCCAAAACCCACAAGAAAAAAATCTATAAAATCTTTCCACCTGGAATAAGGCTCACAAAAGAGGCTCATTAAACTTTGATGATTACCCATTCAAATGGAGCTCTGTTGGACAAAGAGATAGCTGCTGCTGAGGACAAGCCAGTTTTTCAAGACTCAGCTCAAAGGGGATGTTGGCTAAATGTGGGAAAGCTTGGCAAGGGATTTAGCTCCACCGAGGAGCCTGATCAGAGAGCCAACCTGACAAAGGGTTCTGGCACTTAGAGAAATCAAGGTCTCTCCAACCACTTAAAAGGAAACTTGTGTAGAAGAAAGAACAAAGGGGCAGGATTTTTTTTTTAAACACAGACATCCTTTGAATTGAAGAACCTGCACAGGGAAAAGAAAGCTTCCTTAGAGGAGGGGGGGAGAAGTGAATGGTTTAGAAAAGAAACCCTGTGTAGGAGGAGAAAGATATAGGACATTTTTTGGGTATATGAATAAAGTCAGCAGAACTTAAGAAAAAAAAAACAACCCAAACTCATGCAGGGAAGTGCCTGCAGATGTAATATTGTTTTGTATCTGCAGTTGTTTATTCCTTGTGCTCCGGTGAAGAGTGAGTGTGCTTTTTGCTCCTGCAAAGTATGTGCACTTGCATGATCCCACTGCAGTATGGCCTTAGGAGAGTGGAACAACACTGTCCACAACGGCCGGTCGGTGCATCTGCACCTAAAAGTATGATTTCTGGGGCACAGTGTCAGAAAAGACATCCAGAGAGGGTCTGGGGACCTGCAGAAAATCAGGAGAACTGCAACCTACTTAAATAAGGAGGGCAGACCAGGACACACCAGAATTACCTGTCTGAACCTGGTGGTTCAGTGGAGATACTAACTGGAGCCATGCCAGGTGGCAATTCACACTTAGATATCGCAACAAGGCTTACACCCTTCCCCACCAGAACTGAAAGCCCTAGCAAAGATGCAGTTGTACCAAAAAAAGTCTTTTTTTTTTTCTGGTCTATTTATTCCATTGTGGCAAATGGTTTGAGAATGAACAGCAAAACCTCTGGTCCCTCTGCGAGAGTCTGATGGTAACTCTTCTACCACATCCATGCTAGTGAACCTCTCTTCTGTGGATGGTTAGCCAATGCTGATCAGCAGCAGTGGTTGGAAATTTTCTTTTAAAATCAATTTCTTTTAAAGATCAGGTTTTCAGTTATGAGACTTTAAAATTGTCCTTTTTCTGCACAGAAACTCACTACAATTTGGAAACACTTGTTACTGGAGAACAGCCACTGAATGCCTCAAATCAAAATATGTCTATGTAGATGTATACATATATGTGTATATACACACAGAGAGAGATGTGTTTACATTTTGTATAATTGTGTGTGTGTATGTTTATATGTATACAGATATATTTCTCCATAACAAGTGGGCATACAGCTTTTCTCTGAAAAGGGGGAATTTTTCCACGGAAAATTTAGACAAAACCGAAACTCTTCTCAGTAACCACCATTTCCCCCAGGATGCCTGTCGGTTCCTCTTTGATGTCGCCGTGTTTAACCAGACCTTGCTGCCTGGGGGGGTGGTGGAACACATGGCTGTGACAGCTCGCCGCTCTGGAGACTCCCCACGCCTTGGGAAACCCCAGCACTACACAATTCCCCCGCACCACAAAAACCTTGTGTGCAGGGCTGGCTCCTAATTTAGGGCAGCCCCATTGGGAAGGTCCAAGTTGGTGGATTAAACCAGTGGTGGGCTCTGAGGCTCTGCTCATGGCTCGAGGAGGGTCAGCAGCTGTGCCCCTTGAGCAGTCAGGTGGGCAGGGGCTATTTCTGGGTTTAACGTGAATTTGGATTGAGAAACATCAGAGTAAAAACTGTGCATTTGAAAATTTAGCCATGTAGAGCCCAAGCACGATTATTAAGAGTTGGGTGCTCAAATCCCTACCTGTTCACTTGATGAAAGGCAGAGAAGAGGAGAGGAGAGAATAATTTCAGTTGAAAGGTATCTACGATGATCATCTAGTCCAACTTCCTGACCAAGTTAAAGCATGTTACTAAGGGCATTGTCCGAATGACTCTTACGCTCTGACAGGCTTGGGGCATCAACCTCCTCTCTAGGAAGCCTGTTCCTGTGTTTGACCAGCCTCTTGGTAAAGAATGTCCAGTCTAAACCTCCCCTGGTGCAGCTTTGAACCATTCCCACGCGTCCTATCACGGGATCCCAGGGAGAAGAGATCAGATGTCCTACTGCTTTGCTCTTTTACAGCAAGGAGGGTGGCAGCATGCTGTGAACAAAAGAGTTGCGGGGGGAAGGGAATATTTAGCTGCTTTCTTGTGTCCTGTTTCCTTGCAAAGTTGCCCTCCGAAGAGTACTGGCTTTTATTAGCAATCCTTGCCTGCAGTACGTGATCAGATACCGCCCATATGAACACCACATCTCTGTTACAACCCGGCTCTGGCTCCAAGCCAGCGTTAGATGTTTGTTCTGCAGAGCAGCCCGGGAAGCCTGCGGAGCCTGGCAAAGACCTTATCACATCGCTGCGGGGTGGATGGGGACCTGGAGGGCAGAGTCCCAGTGCCGATACGTGGCACCTAACATTGAGCAGAGGTGATGAGTGTCACGAAGGGACCGATGAAGGGACCTCGTTAATTTAAAGCCACGTCCTCAGGAGTGAAGGCTGAGCTATGCTCACTTCACACCCGCAATTTAAGGATGTGGGATCCAGAGTTTTGGTTCAGGTTATCGAAGTATAAATCACTCCGGGAATATCGCAACAGGGCTCCATTCCCAGGCCTGTACAGCTTGGGTTTGGACTCGCTCCTTATTCCCTGCTCTTACTCCTATAACGCCCAGCAGCTCACCTCCCCGGGGCTGCTCTGTGATTCATGGCTATGGGAAAGAAAACGGGAAGAGATGGTTTTTGGGAGGAGGAGATAAATGGATATCAGCGGTGCGATAGGAAGGTCAGCTGGAGGAAGGAGAGGTCAGGACTGAGAGAGCATGGATCAGATAACAGGTTAGACGGGGTGAAAAAAAAATAAAGACAGGAAATTCACATTTGTTACAGGAGAAAAGGAGGAAGCAAGAAAAGAGTATTAAATGGGTGAGGATATAGTTAACAGCCAGATAAGATGTGAGGTGGAAGAAGGCAATTTTTTCCTCCAAAATATGCAGATGAGCTTGACTGCAATGTTTCACTGACTGAAAGCAATTTCAGGAAATTGTTCCTGAGTGAAAAGAAAAAAAAGAAAAAGGCCATTATTTGTTAGTAGAAATATTTCACTTCTCTTTGAGGCTACTGTCATATTAACAAATTATCTGAGCAATTTATAAAAACACTTAAGAGATCACTGTGGTCAGACCAAATGCTTGCTTGGCCTGAAACAAAGTTATTTCATTAAAACGCTGCTTTGCCCCTTCCTAGCAGGAAAATGTTCGTTTCTGGTTACCCCACAGCAAATGCGTTTATTTTTTCCGGTCTGGCCACCCCTCACCCCTATCAGTTATTTCTGCAGTTCTGCTTTTCAGCAAATTTACACAGCTGACAGCCAAGGATATGAGTACCGCAGATGGGTACGAGAAGGATGTCCTGTTAAGCAAGAAAGGTGATCATTAGAGTCTGACCAAATCTATTGCCTGTAAATATTAGCAGAGCAGAGAGCGTCTCCATTACGTGGGCATGACCATGGAGAGGGAGGTTGCTTTGCACTCTCGACGGTATCATTTCAATCCAACCCACAGTCGGTTTGGATTGAAAGAAAACAGCTTTCTGAGCTCTTTTCCAAGTCTCGCGTGTGTGAATAAACACTCCAGCTCGCAGAGGAAGCTGGTGACAGATGGAGCAAGAGCTCGGCTCTTCTGCTGTGCTGGCCTGGGCTCCAACCACAAAACCACACTGACTTTACCCATCAGCTAACCTGACTCACTCGTGCACGAGCAGCGTGCTCACCCGTGGCCCACCGGTGCTGAGCCAGCTGGATTACGCTGCTGTGGGCATTTTCCATTGTCACTGCTCTGAAAACAACAGACAAACACAACTTGTTGCAACAACTTGAATTTAAAGAGTGATGCTAACACAGCTTGCATCAGCACGTTGTCCGCAGTAATGTGTTTTTGCACACGGGTATTTGCACCAGCTCTTCTTGGGTTCTTCTTGTTTTCAGAAGAAAACTGGCTATAAAGCAGATCATGATCACATGAGCAGCAGTTTATTTTTGAGCAGAGCATCACCTTTTGCTTTCACATAAATTGCCTGACTCTCAGCTGAACCAGGAAAAACAAACAGCAGACAACAAAGTCGTCGCTGTGTAAAACCAAGAACAGCCAGGCAAGGATTTGCCAGGTGGACTTTGATTTGCATCTCTTGTTACAAACATACACATTTCTCAGGCTGGCAAAACCTCTTTATTTGGTGTAACTGGGTGGGAAGAGGGGTTTTAGTCATATTTTACCTGCTGCTGCTCTGAAATATAATGGGGAGCAGCACAGTCACCACGGCACAGGCTGAGTGATTTGAGCAGCGTGTTTAGGTAAGGATTTACTTAGGAGTGGATTTCTTTGCAACCAAATTTATTTTCCCTTATTTATTACACATTTGCATTATCCGCAGCTCACAGAACCAGTTCATATCCGATTCCTAAAGGTTTTGTGGAAGATCATGTGATTTCACTTAACTCCCTTGCCCTTGGGGCCACTCAGGTGTTTACATACTGCACCCGGCGGAGAAGCAGTTTTGTTTCTGCAGAAATGCTGTCCAGCTTTCTCAATTCCTGGGACAATCCTGTCCTAGACAAGGTTTTTTCTTAAAACCAAACCTCTTCAAAGTCCACAACTTTACAGGATTTTATTAACTGGAATTTATTTTCAGCGTGTTTGCAGCCATTATGATTAAGAGTAGCCATTAAAAAAGGCAAATAAGACTGTTGTATAGGGTCTTGTTCCTCTTCTTGGGAATTTGGGGACTTGCCTCCTGGTTTTGTACTGATTGGACCTGCATGTGCTGGCAGCTGTGCTTGAAGTGTGATTTTGGAGGGTGCAGAGGCTGCTGTGGTCTGATGGCCAGAGCAGTGGGGCCAGGAGGAGCACGGTGCTGCTGTCCCATAGGTGTCCAAATCCCACCACCACCCTGGTCTGGCTGCCTTTGGGAGCTGAAGGTTATAGGAAATGTTTTGCCCTGGAGTTATCCATCCAGCTGTGGTTGTGTTTGTGCATACATGTGTGTGTCTCTGCATCACACGCACAGAGCATCCTACTGGTATCCCCATGGGACCTTGGCTACCCAAACAAATACAAGCTCAGGGGGCATGAAAATCCCAAGCACCCAGGACCTTAGGGCTGCTCCTGCTGCACACCAGGCAGCCCGTACCTGAGCCTTGTTTTACTACACTTAAAACCATGGATGAAAACCCCCTTAAGCCCTTAGCCTGCATATTTTTCCCTGCAAATAACCCCTGGCACATGGGTGTTTGCAACTCTTATTTGTACCCTGGAGGGAAAGAAGCTGCAAGGGGGTAGGGTGGGGTGGTAAAGATATTTTTGCTTGCTTTTTGTCAGGCACCCTGGGTTACATGCATGCAAATGATGCTGTGAGCAGGGTGGGCAGCATTACAGATCCTTAGTCCCTCTGCTAAATGTACAACTCGTGTTAATCAAGAAACAAAACCTTTGTGCCAGGGTAGTTTATTTTAGTCTAGGAACTGCTCCAGACTACCCCTGCCAAAGCTCCCCTCTGATGGCAGAGTCTGCATCTTCCCTGGAGGACCGGTGCTGTGCTGCTTCTCCCACCAAACCCTTTCAAGTGCACCCAAGCCCTTCAGGTGAGTTAGTTATCCCCACCCAAAGCACCATGCTAGTGGAGCAGTGTCCCTCCAGGCTGCTTGGTAAACATCTCCTCATGCAAACACAGCCTCCAGGCATCAGTTTGCGGTCCTGGCTGATTTTAGTTGCCCTGATTGTGGATTCTCAGGTCAGAGTGGGGAATGGTAACGGGTGCTGAAATGGGTAAGGCGTGCCAGAATGGGAATAGGGGATTAAAGAGCAGGCATGTTGCCTCCCCAGCCAACTCCTTCTGCTCTGGGGGAAAGCAACTTCTGGCAGGTAGGTGGGGTGAGCATCTTTGCCGCCGTGGGGTAGGCAGCTCTTCCACTCTACCCATATGAACATCTGATGGCTGAAGCACCCACGGGCTGGAGGTGCCCTTGTCCAGGTCGGGGCTCAGCCCTTTTCCATCACTCAAGGTTTGCACCTGACAGAACTGTTTTGGGAGAAAGGCAGGCAGTGTGCTGAGATGCCCTTGGAGGGATGTCCAAATTGTGCTGCAGCCTCAGCCATAGTCCAGCTCCATCTCTCAGACAGACATGATCATGGTGCTGCTGCCAGGACAGTGGTTGTATCCTGGGATGCGCCTGCTGCAGCTGAGTGTGGGAAACCCCAGCAGTTTTGGGGGGTTTAGCAGCTCCAGCTGCCTATTAGGTTCAGCTTTTTCTCAGATATGAGGAAAAGGTTACACAACAACTTCTCCTGTCCATTGACAGGAACCAGGCTGAACCCAGGAGCCTGGTTCCCAGAGCACTTCAGCCTCTCCAAAGCCGGAAGACTTCAGCACCATCAGGCCCAAATTATATTGCTTCACCGTTCCCCCACATTCCCCACTCCACAAATCTGCAAAAGCAAAACTTTCCTTTTCCTTTTATTAAAAAAAAAAAAAAAAAAAGAGAGGGAGAGAGGCAGTTTCTAGCCTTTCTGGTTGCAAACCAAGGTAAACTCTCGCCTTTGAATCTGCAGCCAGGCAGACTGCAACAATAACACCCGCAGAAAAGGGTGTGCTCCCATTCATCTCAATGGGTGTTAACTTGGAAGGGTAATTACGACCCCTGATGCCAAGAGCTCTAACCGTTTCGCTGCTGAGCATCCCAGCCCATAAATAAAGCCTCTGTCCGGCTGTGCAGAAACCTGGGTGGGAGGGAAGCCTTGTAGCAATGAGGTGTTGACTTTTGGATATGCCAGGAGTCTGAAACGCTTTGGATCCCGCTGAGGCTTCCAGCCTTTCTGCAAGCCCGTTTCCACTGACACCACGACACAGATGCCCGCTGCCTTGGAGGAGCAGCTTAGGGCTGCAATAAGAGCAATAAGCCCTGATGAATTTACTGGGTTGTCTGCAAAAACGGTCCAGCAGTGATACATTCGGCTCAGCTGCACAAAGGAATGAATGGCTGGCGAATGCCTTGTGCTGGGTTTCCCTGGGAAACTCAGCTGGCGTTAAGATAAACAAGGTCCCAGGGGGCAGAGGAGGGAGCGGGGTGGAGGTGGATGCGGGGAGCTCGTCCCTTCCTCCTGACCAAGCATTCGTGTCTGGAGCCCCCAGCTGAGGTCAGGTCCTCACCATCCCTGGAGCTGCACAAAAGGCACATGTTTTAATAATCTAATTAGCAGAAACAGACAAATAGGAGGAGGAAAGGAAATGTGTAAAGAAAGGGAGGGGTTCAGGCAGAGTCACGCAGGCTTCTATCCCCCTGCTTCTGCAGGGCTCTTGCTCTTATCTGAGTGGTGAAAAAACACCCTTCAAAATGCAAAATTGAGAATGGGCATAAAGCCTTCTTCTGAGCAGAGATCCACTCCAATTCATTAACTCTGGAACCTACTGATAACAGCTGAAACCAAGGCTTCTGCAATAAAAGTGTGAGTAAAGCAGATAAGCTGGTATATCACTGGCATCTCATGTCCTGTAAACTGAGAAAATTTCATCCCTCCTTCTGACATCCTGCAGATGGACGAGTAAAGATCTGGAAAATTGGCATTATCACTGTGTTCTCCAAAGGGAAAAAATGGCACAAGCCCTTGGTGATGTTATAGTACCAGAAATCATCCATGTGCCTTCAGCTGATTTTTTTCTATTACTCTTAATTTTTCTTATGGTATACCTCAGTGGGGCTCAGCTGTGTCTAACGTAAATAACTCTGTGGTCATCTGCTGAAAGTAAAAGGAAGGAAATTAACAACAATAAAATAAAGCCCAAAGCTCCCACTTACAGTCAATGCTGGCTCTTCCAGTTAACCCTTATTTGGTTTTGGTTTCCTCATAGTCAGGGAAGGTGGTTCCTCTTAGTTTGTGCTGTGCTGTTTTAGTTTTCCTCTCTGAAATTACCTCTCTCCTCACAGCAAAGGGGATGAAAAAAGTAGCCACTGTCCACCCTGCTTTTAACTCCACACTTACCATTAATAATTTAACCTATGCCAGGAGTGTAGCACACACCCCAGTAAACCACTGCTATGGCTGGGGCTGTAGAGGTCTAAAAGGCATTGCTAGTGGTATGCTGGGATTCATGGATAATGGACCAATGTCAGAATTTTAATCATGTATAAGTTCCACACATGTTAAATATGAGGGTGAGCTGCCTGTATTAAAAAGGCCCTGATTCATTTTGTCCTAAGATGGGTGTTGAAAATAAGGCAGTCTGGGTAGGTGCCTGTTTCTTTCCATAGTCTGTTAGTATCATTTAAATGACAAGCTACCGTGTCTGTACACAGACATCCAAAGTGGGGGAGAGTTTGATGTCCCCTCCAAAGATGTTGGTCCCCTTCCCACTGATGCCCATCGAGTAAAGCCCAGGACTGCAGTGTGTGCAGGCTTGGTGCACCTGCTAAGTGTTATTTAAACTGAGAAATGCATAAATAGCATCACCCTCATCTTAAAGAAGAGGAAATGGAAGCCCAGAAATTAAGCTGTTTGCTTTAAGTCGTACTGTAAATGCTCTGGAGACTTTTTTGTATGTAAATTTTGCACCAAAATAAGCATGTTTGGTTTTCACACCGTTTGTCCCACCAGTGCAAGTGTTGCACACTGAGTTTCATCCTGCTGGTAAAAGTCAGTCTTTGATAAAATTCAGTCACTTTTATTTCAAAATGAATGTCCGGGCTTGAACAAGTGTGTTCATTTTGGAGCAAAGTTGGACATAGCTCATCCTTCAGAAATGGGAGCTAAATTCTTCGTTGGGTTGTCCATATAAAACTCTCCACAGATAAATAAGGCCCTTAAGTTAATGTTAACATCCCTTAGGCTGTTAATAGGCTTTTTCCGGGGTCTGGAGTGTGTGGTGAGCACTCGGACTAAAACACATGTGCTAAACATCAGGGAATGGGAGGAGCTTGGAGGTAATTTGGTGACAGATTTCTCATTTTCTTTCTTGGCAGGACTGGCTGCTGTGGAAATTTTGCCCAAAGAGGCGTTAACCCCATCTTGGTTCCTTTCCGGCTGATTTCATGAGAGGTCTACCTCTTGCCTTGACTGAGGAGGGAGGATAAGATCTGTGCTTTACATCATGACGCTACGTGTCTGATCAGCCCAAAGATGGCTTTTGCTGTGACCTTTTGCTCTGCATGCTCAGCACTTGGGATTGGTTTAAAAAGAGGTCAAAAACCTGCCTAAATGTGCCGCTGTCTCATGCAACCACAGCCCTTGATGACTACTCTGTCTCTTTTCACCTGAGGGACCCAGCTATCAAGGGATGCAGTCCCAATCCAGCAAACACCAGTGTGTACAAGCATGTTCATACTCAAATTTCTCCATGAAATCCATTTACGTGTCTTTCAGATAAACCTCTGTTGAGCTTAATCCTCATCCAGTACCCAGTAGGTGGAAGGGAGAGAGCCTGGTGCTCGTCAGGCTGCTGGGAAATACCGTTTAATTCTCTTTTCTGCTTTTGTCCTGACCCAGAACAGCAGCTCCAATGTCCTGTTGTAACACCTATGAAAGCAGCCCTGTGAAGAGGAGAAATCCCAGAAATGGAGCAGAGGACACTTCCCATTTCAGAGCTGTTTCCCAAAGCAGAAGGGCAGTGAAAGGGAGTAGCTGCCCTGATGGCTTTGAAAGACAAGAAGCACAAGGTGTCCAGCGGCTTTTCATGCCAATTGCAAAATCAGTCCCTTCTGATGCTTTTATTCCCTTGTTGAGTCAGAAGAGAGGACCCACATGCTGCCTCTCTCTGCCTCCTCACCCCTTTCATGATGAAGACCTGGGTCGGTGCCAAGCAGCTGCAACTTTATTTGACCTTTTATCTTTTGTTTTGTTATTTAACAAGCCCAAGAAGCAGGAAAAAAGGGTGCAAAGAATTGCACAGACTTCAAAAACAAGTCAAAAGATATACAGGAGATCTGAGGTTTGGCTCCAGATTTGGCAGTATTGCCCTGATTTGACTATCTTACAGCAAAATGGACAACTCGAAAGGGGAGTGCAGATAGCCCATCACACTTCTTGTCCCAGTAAAGTGGTTTGCAAACCCATCCGGGATGTGGAGGAGAGGAAGGAGTTGAGCCTTAGGTCCACAGACCTACTGAGTGGCTGCCCTAATGAGCAGATGCTTCAGAAAACTTGTGTGTGAAGAAAAACAAGACAAAGGCACTGCAAAAATGAAGCAGCAAGGTCTCTGAGGTGAACTGAAATACACAACTGAAACTGCTGTGTCGTCTGTCTTTGACAGCTCTTCCTCATTTCCCCTCCCTCTGCTGTCTCCAGTGAGGCAGCTGGGGCTGTTGCACAGACCGAGCAGTTAGCATGAGAAACCATCAGCTATAGTCCTGGTTGTCCCTTCCTGCCCTAACCCTTCACCCTCAGTTTCCCAGCCTGATAAATGAGGGATGGGACACCCTCTAGGAGACACAACGAGGATTTGCTTATCAACTGGCGAGGACCTTGATCCCAGGGAGACGAACTGGAGTTTTGTCCAAGGTGTCAATGAAAAGAGGTCTTCAGGAGTAGTGTCCAATACTGTCCTAAAAAGACTGAGTAGCTTGCTGTCATCAGTGCAGATCTACAAATTGGATGCACAATGTGACTGCGCAAATTGGTAGGGAAAAAGTAATCCGTTCTGCCAGGGAGATACTTGTAAGTATTTAAATGGGCTATGTTTGATGACACAAAATGATGTTTCCATGATGCAGAAAACCCAAAGGACAACTATTCTGGGTTGTAATGAGGTCTGAATAAGATCAATGATACCTTCTACTCATCCCTGAATGTACACAAAGAAAGAGATGTCTAGATGGACCTGATATGTCTAGATGGACCAAGCTGAGACAAGAAGCATTAGCATAGTGCTCATTTTACAGGTGACAAATTGGATGGGTAGGCAACTTAAGGATTTTTTTATCTAGGGAAGTGACTGGGGAATGAACTTTTGGTGTAAATTTAAAATTCCGTGCCACCTGTAGAGATGGAGACCATATCCAGACCAAATGTTGGATGTGTTCCTTTGCTTCAGGTCCCAGTTGCCCAAGGGTTGGGGTGGGGTCCAGGCTGGAGCCCCTTTTTGCCCACAGAGGCTGCCAGCTGGGAGTCAGGGAGAGCAGCAGTGTAGGCATAAAGTAAGGTTCATCTGACCTCAGTTAATATTTCATTTATGATGAGATGAGTCCCATGTAAAATGAGTTCAGGGTGACTGGCCCAGGTGCAGAGACCTATTGTAGAGATGAATTCACCCTTCATATGGAGTGAATGCACGTGCGCTGGGTAATCATGGATAGATGTTCCAGTCTCTTTCCTTGCGTAGTCAAGTCCTAAGTGACTTGTCCATGGTTGTGGTGGAGCTGGGAGACAGATCGGCTGTCCGAAGTTGCAGATTTAATACCCAGCAAACATGGTTTCCTTCTAAACACAGAAGCAGAGTTGGCTGGAATTTAGAATTTTTGCCCTCTGGGAAACGTCCACATTTGCTTCCTATTTATCATTCTGAATCTGAACAAAACCATAAAATTTTAAAATGTTTGATGGAACAAGAATGTAAAAGCCATTCAGGCTGACACCACTGAAACATTTCACTTTGATAATGTCAAAACCAAACATAACAAAGGCACATGTAACATAAATCCCAGCACAATAAAATATAACACACATTGAAAATATTTCAATTAATATTGCAATACAATACAAAATGAATCAAAACAAGTTGAAACAATATCTCTCTATGTCACCAAAACATTTTAACATTGCTGAAGTGAATCTGAGGAAATGCAATTTGTTAAAATGTTTCACTGAAAGCATTTCATGAAAATTTATGTAACCTTGTGAATGCATTTTAAGATGGAGAGTGATTTTCTCAAAAACTTTGAGCAGCTCTGAGATGTGTGGGTTTTATTTTTCTGCAAAATGAAGTAAATTCCAAAAACTGGCAAGACCTAGAAGTCATCAGGTATTTACACCTATGCAGAGATGGTAGAAACAATTCCTTAGACCTCTTTTTAATGCACTCGCAACCCTTCTCTTATTGTATGCAGGTGCTTTTTGATTCCTGGATAAATTTCAGAGTGAGCTGTTTCGGTAGCACTGATGGCAACATCTAGAAAGGGCAATGTCATCCTCAGACCTGGAAAATCCATCTAACAACTGTGGCATGTTATGAACATTCTTTCCCCCATCAGAGCCGAGTCATCTGCCAGATCCCTCTTTCCTCATACCATATTAACAAATGAGCTAACTAATTATTACCTCTGGCTTGGCTGGAGTCATCCTCTTGTTATTTATCATTGGTGAATAATTGTCACAATTAGTCATGCTCCAAACAACAGTTGCGTGGTCACACGTGCTGGATGGGTCCCCACCTGGACAAGAGCTGTCTCTCCACTCACCACTGCTGACTAGGACATCCCATACTGCTTTCAGGGTATTTTAAACCCATGCGAAAAGCAGCTCAGAATAGAAGAGAGGAGGGAAATGTGTGTTCATGATGGTGTCCCAACATTACAAAGTCACAGTCTTCTTGCAGCTCCCAACAACAGGGGAAAAAGAGAGAGGTTGCCTCTGTGTGTTGGACCTCTGTGCTCAGTTGGCACCTTGCTCACCTTTCAGTCTCTCATTTGCCTTGGCTCCCATGATGCCCCAGAACGTACAAAAATCCATCTTTTCTTTTTCAGAGGTGGTCTTATATCTGTGTTAGGTGAAGCCACTGCTGTGTATACCATGGGTGAGATCTGGAGGGGAAAGGCATTTCAATGCACTCCTGGGCTAGGCTTCAGGTGGTGAGGGCTTCATCACTTCCATCACCTGCAACAGGGACAGCTGAATCCTGGTTTGGTATCAGAAAGGGAAAAATGACACATTTTCAGCCTCAGCAAGTGTGTCATGAGTATCTGCAAATGCGAGCCTATGGCTGAGTAATGAATCTGCAGATCTCATCAGATGGAGACTGTGATGAGTTGCCAGGTGGCTGGTGCTCATCTGGAGCAGTGGGCATGGTCACGTCCTCTCTGACCAGAGAGGGATTAGACTCACATGAACACACGAACCAGTACCCAGACATAGCAGATACAGAGGGCACAGGAGCCATGGTCCACGTTATGCTGTGCCTGTTCCTCCCTCGGGCCAGTGTTTTTCACACCCTGGGCACTGCTCTTCCCTCAGTAAGCGTGCACTGGGCAGATGATTGTGTGGTATGGATTGACATGGACAATCCAGGGCCGGCCCTGCTAAAGCCTTGGTGCCAACGAAGCAGAGGACTAGGTAGGGTCCCCCATTCCCTTGCAGGGCACGGGGTGGGGAGGCGGGGGGAAAGGGGCGTACATGTTGTATTTGGATGAAAGCTGTCCTCTTAGAGCAGCCTTACACTCTCAGTTCTTGGGCTCCAGAAGGAACCACCTGAACTGGAGCCACCTGAAAACACAGTCTCCACTGTTGTGATGGCTGGGACCAGAAGACTTCTGGCTAAAGGGCTAAAGAGAGTCTGGCTCTCCTTTGACATTTGTCCCATCATTTCAGGGGCTGACCTGTGCCCACAAAAGTCAGTCCTATGGTATGTAAGCCCTACTTTGAACTTCCTCCAAGCTCATCCTTTACAAATGCATGCCCATAGCACTGCCTGACATCAGTAGGGAAGGCACAACACCACTCAGCACCGGGAGCACTGTGGGAAGGCAAATCAGTGAAAGGAGCAGCGTGAGAGAAGCCAGTGTCCAGGAAAAAAACAGCAGCATATGCTCCATTCCCTTTCTCAGTATGTTCCCCTTTTTCACAAGTTTCAGCCTCATTTGTCCATGCTGAGGGCCAGAAAGCAGGTGGATTCTACCTGGAGTGCTTCTCCTCGCCTCTGGAAGCACTCTTTCATTTCTCTCTGCCTCTCCACCCCAGCAACACACCACCATGCAGCAGCACCCTCCCTCACCCCACCACCAGCTCTTCTCCTCCCCTTCCCCCTCTTGCTGTGGCTTGACACAGAGGAACCTGAAAATTCGCTGTGATGTTTGAATTCCAGCCAAAACTGAAAGCGAGACCCCACGACTGGTCCGAAAGCCTAAAAAACATATGGCATTAATTCTGCTTTCCCACAGTTCCTAATACTGCAATTAAAAGCAGCCCCCACTAAACAGAGCCCCATAACTCAGCTCCATGATTTATTGGAATAACGAAGCTTTAGGGGAAAGTTGGCGAGGACCAGGAATTCCACGTCCGGGAGTCAGGCTCCGCGCACATGGCTCGCGCACAGCCAAGTTTATTTTATTAGCATGCCACCGGTGGAAGAGCTGGATCAGAGAGGGACATTCCTTTGAGAAAGCTTATCTTTAGCACCCATTTGGCTTCCAACAATAAACCAGCCCCTGCATCTGCAGGCTGCAGGAGATGCTGCACGGCAGGAGCAATCACACAAAAGCCGGCTGGGGATAATCTGTCTCCGTGCTGCAGTCAACCAGCGGGTGAACAAAGTACTTGCTTTTTCACGTCAGTAACAAATAAACGTGGCCCGTGAGATGCCAAAGTCTGCAAATCTCCTATTGCCCAAGGAGGTGCTTTATCATACTTGCTTTCTCAAAACCAAGGTCTTTCAGCTCTTTAGCTGTGAGCAAATACAACAGTCGAGCTGCGAAGCTCAAAACTAGGTATTTAAATGTAGTTCAGTAGTCTGAGAGGGGAAGTGGGTAGAGGAAAGTCATTCTAGCTAAAGATGCAGATTTCTGCCTGTCTGTCATTTTGCTAATGCCTGTTACCATGATCCTTTCTAATGGTTATATGCCGTAGCTGCGCATAGACAGGATCAAACTAATTTCTAGGAGACATTTTATAATCTTGGTGACCTGACATTTGCAAATCACTCTAACTCATGTGATAAAGGCAAACTTTAGGGAAATGGAGTCTCAGAGTGATTCCAGGAAAGAAGTATAAGTACCTTCTTAATTTAAAGGATGGTATAGTAACAAGACCAAACACATCAAACATCCATCTCCTTTGCAAAACACAGTCTCTGCCTGTTGTCCAGCTCAGGTTTCCACCTCCATACTTCCTGATGTAGCACGTTTTAGGAGCACTGGTCTTTCCAGAGTTTGCCATCATGCGTGTGATGGTTTTGCTCACCCACACCACTGAAAAGGCAACCCAAGGTGCCCCCCCACCCAACTTCACTTGGTGAGCAGGAATATTTTGTATTGCAACCTGTTTTCACACACCAGTTTGTATAGATGGCTGATAACATTTTTAAAACAGACTTTCAGGTGCAGGAGAAGATTATATTCACTCCATACAGAGCTTTAAGCTGCAAAGCCTTGTGTCACTGTGTTGTATAGCTCTTGTGCTAGCAATTAGCAGAGTGGGGTACTCCCCCTACAAAGAGACCATTTGCTGAACACCTGCCTTGATAGAGATCTCCAAACATCATTGCTGATGGGGAATTGTCACTATGCAACTTTATACTGGAGCAGGTGCAGCGGAAAGCTGGCTGCAGTGTCTGGTGACAGGAGACTAAAGTTGTTTGGTTTGCTTTGCCTAGCAAAACAAAAGTGAGACATAAATGGAAATAAGCTTTTTTCCTAATTGTCTCAGGAATGAAGCTTTGGCTGGCTCTTGGAGCCTTTCAAGCAGAGGAGTGGAGGCAAGAGACCTTCAGTGGGTGAGGATGGAGTTTCTGGAAGGGACCAGATGACAGGACAGGGCTGAACCTAAGGTTAGACAGCGAAGCTTGGTAAGAGTTGGTGAGGATGATAGTCGCCCCAGACTGACTTCAGAAATATCTTCAGCTGAGTTAGTTCCTCAAGGTCCTCTTCATAGTCAATGGGCTGAAACAGACATGTGCAGGGCATGTTCATCTTAGCTGTTGCAGATATCTTCTTTAGGCCCAGACGAATCACTCCCTACAGCCCATTCTATTGATTAGACATCCACTAACAGCAACCTGAGCAGAGGGTACTGAGCTTACTGCTGCTGTCTAAATGGGTGCCCAGTGATAAAGGTAGCCTGGGTCCTCAACCATCTGTTCTATCCCACTGTGACAGCCCAGCTGTGGTCCCTATGCGGACATCTGGACAGAGCGCTACATCTTCAGATGCACTGGAGAGCCGTGTCTAATAAAGTTGAACCACTAAAGATAGGAGTGAACAGAAATGCTCGTGATTGCAATGATATGACAGTGTCTCAGATACCTGGTCAGCATGCCTTGCTCACAAGCCCTGGAGAAGCCTCTGGGGACACCTTATTGTGGCCTTTTGGTACTTAAAGGGGACTTATAAGAAAGATGAGGACAGACCTTTCAGCAGGGCTTGTTGCGAAAGGACAAGGGGTGATGGTTTTAAACTAAAGGAGGGTAGATTCAGACTAGATATAAAGAAGAAATTTTTTATAATGAAGGTGGTGAAGCACTGGAACAGGTCACACAGAGAGGTGGTAGATGCCCCATCCCTGGAAACATTCCAGGTCAGGTTGGTCAGGGCATTGAGCAACCTCATCTAGTTGAAGATATCCCTGCTTATTGCAGTGGGGTTGGACTAGATGACCTTTAAAGGTCTCTTCCAACCCAAACTATTCCATGATCCTATGATTCTGTAAAATAAGTCATCATATGTGGTGACAGGAAAGGGACCCACATTGACAGTGACTGTTGGGCTCTTAAGCCTCTTTCATGGTCTTCAAAGATCTTCAAGGAATTTCCCTTAACTTCCCTCTTGATAGTGGAAGATCCTAGGACAGTGTGGACATCTGGGCTCTCTTCCACTCTCTTTATTTTACACACTAGAAATATGACTTTTCACATTTTCCTCCCAGTCTAGAGTCTAATATTTGTGGCAGGAGGCGAGTATGGCCAGTATTGCAGGGAGAAGCTGCCACAGCTGTTTGGTGGGTGCTGTGGACTACAGTATTCACTGCAAATGTGAAGGACAGACTGGGATGACACTAGGATCTAGATCACTTCTGTCATATAACACTACATTGATTAGTGCAAGGATGAAGAATAATGACAGACAAATTAAAACTGGACTAGGTCTGAAGTTGACTCATTGGATAATACGTACCTTGACAAAGCCAAAGGCAAACCAGAATGCCAGGGACATTTGTTCTTCATCCACTGAAGGTCAGCAGTTCCATGAAAGCTCATGATGTTCTGGTGCCAGTTCATAGGGCATGAGTTCATAGTGGGATGTTGTGGAGAGGACAGCTCATGTGTTGTCAGTGTAGAAGGAGTGGACCTGATCAGTGGGAGAAGGCAACGTCTTACTACCTCTGTAGGCAGCATTAGTGAGGCATGACTGAAGTAATACACTCAGTTGTGGTGCCTGGACTTTTAAATTAATTTTGCAAATCTGGAAAGAGTGCAGAAAAAAATGAGCCCAAAACTGCTGAATCTGCTGCACAGTGTGACTCTGGAGAAGCTTGGATCTTTTGTTTACTGAGGACAGATGCTTTCCACTTTTCTTGACCTACGCCCCTGTGATTTGTCCCTTAAAATGCAGACACTGACAAACTCCAGCCTGTTGGCAGCTGGCATGCTTTTCCCAGCCTCCATGAAAGCCTCAGGAGTAATCACTGTCCTGTTGGGCATCCTAGGGCCGTAGGCTGCAAACCACCTCACTTGAGCCATACCTCTCTGACTCTCTGATAGCGCAACAGTCTTCTGTTGGACAGACAAAGCCAAAATGAAATACAGATGTCTGGAAAGAGGGAGATGCAAATGGAAAGCAAGATGCAAACATGGTGGCAATGAAGACAAGTAGGGTCTTGCTCCTTGGCATCTTCAAAATAGGTTTCAATATTTTCCAATGTACTCTCTAAGCTGGTAGCTTGTGGAGACCTATAAAAAAAAAAAAATCCATTTACTCTTCTTAGTCACCTTTATAAACCCTTCTGAAATAGCCTTTACACCCACCATTACTCACAGACCACAAATGGAAAACCACTAGTTTGGCAAGAAATTACAGGAGCACAGAGGAGACGACCGTGCCTGTCTCTTCCGACTTCAAGTCTGTAGTATAATGGAATAGTGCTTGCTTGGCTCAACAGAAAAATATACAAATAATCAGAAAAACATGGCAACAGGATGACAAAACCATGATATAATATTTCCCAGAGTGACCTCAAAGTCATAAATCAGATCTCTGAATTGTCAGCAGCAATCCAGCTGAACAGCCAAATTGCCCCACCATCCAGCATATTTTATTAACCGTTAGTAATATGCATTATTTATTTACAGAGTGCTGTACATGTAGACACTGCTTTACAGGTACATAAAAGACCACCCCAAGGAGTTCAGTTACATTCAGGCACACAAATATGATATTCATTGCAGCAACACTATGGGTTAACGATTATGATACTGCTTCAGGTTTCTTGCTTCCTTTTTGATTTTATTGCACTGAAGTCAAACACATTTTGAACTCTGGACTCCGAGTCAACCTGTCTGTCTGAGGCAGTATATGACCATATCATCTTAGGATCAAGGTGTCTGATGGACTTATTTGTTCTACCAGGCTAGCTAAACCCAAGGTTGTGAACTGACACTTGAACTGGCTGGAAATTTTCCACCAAACTTTTTAGTCTTTGTTTGCTAGTGAGGGATGATGTCTGAGCAAAACAGGGATTTTTGCAGATAAACTGAGCACCCCACTTGGGTGGAAGGCAGGCTTTGCACTTGCTTGTGTGTAAAACTCACTCTCCCCTTTTCTCTATTCTGAGAAATGGGGGTGGGGAGTTAAAATAAAATAATACATCATGTGTTTTATTTGGGTTTTTTCTGCATGAGGGATTAAAAAAACCCTGATTTACTTTAATCAATGTTTATCACCCTATCATTGGGTGTCTCCCAGGCCCAGAGGCTGACCCAGCAACATCGCCAAAGAATCCTTGTGCCCTGTGCTACACAGGATGTGTTGAACTCCAAGTGGAAATGCCTGTGTGCGGCAGGAGTTGCATTATAATAAATAGAAGTAAGGTATTTTACATCCTCATTTTCCCAGTGTACTGCTAGTTTCATAGGTGTTTAGAGTCACTGCTGCTGCTCAAACCCATCAAAGGGCTCAAGTTTGTGTGGTAATGAGACAAAGCAAAGGAGATGAACAATTAGATCAATTGCAGATTTGCTGGGGATATTAACGGAGTGGTATTTCCCTGCTTTGCACACCCTGATGCAGTTAGTGAGCAGCATTTCTCTCCCAGTACATGATTTCTTCCAATCCCAGTTATGGTTGGGAGGAAAGACATGGCAACATCACTGTCTCAGATAACAGCAGTTTCTCATCCAACCAGAGCAAGCCAAGAACATTTCCCACCATCAGCATCAAAGCGCCCTTCTCCAGATGTCTGGAGGAAAGACAGCATCTGTCTGTCTGACGGGAAGTCTCTGCATCTCTCAGGGATGTAGGAGGGATTGCCTCTGATTTTTTTTCTTCTTCTAGCATTATTACGCTAGACTTAAATGTAAGAGAGGATCATTTACTGATCCCAGACATTGCAAAGTGCTTCACGTGCTAGTAGAAATCCATGTGAGCTATTAATTAATGACTTAATTGCTAATTATTTCAGTACTGGAAAGTATGCTAAACCCTCCCAGTCTGCACAGGTACACAGCCCTGCCCTGGGGAGTTACTGGCTCATTTCTGACGACATGGAACAAGGTTGTAATGAAGTGGTGAAAAGTTGGGGGGAGAGAGATGTTGGGGCATCTGCTCAGGCTTAGCCAGCACCAGTGCCCAGCCTGACATGAGATGAAAAATTAACACCCAGAACAAGGAGGCATCTTTGCTTACTTGTTTCTGACAGGCAACATAGCTAAAGGTATCTTAAAGGGGGATGTAAAAAAGACATGGGACATCATTTCCTGAGATATGAGAAGTGAAAGAAGCTATAAAGGAATGTCTGAGTGTTTAAGATATAAACTTGTAGATCTTCCCTACCTGGGATTAAATTCTCCCTTGGCCAAAATCTTCAGCGTGACCATGGGTAAATCGTATAAATTCCTCAGTACCCAGGCTGCCAAACTGGGAGTACCAACATAGCCAAGGGGGCAATGCCAAGACAAACAGGAGCCATACTGGGAAGCGCTGGTAGCCCTGGTAGCCAGGGCTGGCAAGAGCTGTGGCAGGCAGCGCTCCATGCATGAGCCACGCCGTGACTTGCACAGCCTGCCTTTTCCTCATACCCAGAAACTCAATGATCTTTGGTCTTGCCCGGGGCTGGAGCGGCTGCCAAAAATGCAACCCCAGTCTTCCCTGGGAGAGCTGGGGAAGTGCAAGGAGATCTGGGAGCAGCCTGGAGCCATCACACAAGAAGTCATCCCAGGCTTTTCTTTCCCAGTGCTCTTCATTTGGTGGGATAACTTGTACTGGTGGTGGTTAACATCTGATCCTCCTGCAGTGCTGCGGCTGCCACCCCTGCGCCCTGTTCCCAAATGAAGCTGTGGTGGGGTGCAGCCCTGCAAACAAGCCCATCTAGATTTCTGCTAATGAATGATCTTCCTGGAGCTCTTATTCTCCCCCATGTGTCAGAAGCTAATGATGGGTTGTAAAAAGCTGACCAGACTTTGCTGCAGCTCTACCAGCATCAGAAGCAACAGGTCTTCTTGGAGGTAGCATCTCCTTGCCCTCAGGCTTTGTGATTTAATAAGATGCAAGACTGTCTCTTGCACAAAGGCAAAGAGAGGTGGGCAAAGAGTCACATCTCAGCATGTCCAAACCCCCTTGGAGCAGGGAACATCCTTTGGTCTGGCACCCTAAAAACACACGTCTTTGCAACATGCAAATGAGATGTAGCCCCAGAAGCCTCAATCCTGTAGACACTTCACTTTCCTGGTGTGAGCAGCCTTTGAGAAATCCCACAGGTTTATAAAATTTAGCCTGGATCTGAATTTTTTAATGAGGAGGTGAGTATTGGCAGCCTCGCTGCTCAGAGCATGGGCATACATGTGAGTTCAGCTTTTCCAGGGCCACAGTAGGAAAAAGCTGATGTCAGACCAGATGTAAGTGATACACATCTTAACGGAGAGGCAGGAAACATATCTCTGTGTTCCTGCTAACCTTAGAAAGCAAGTACTTGGATTGCTACACAGATGATTTGTAGCAACAAGGAGAATGTAATTAAGTAACAGGGATGATCTCATTATTGTAGTGATGAGGTGTCATTTAATAAGGAGAATCCAGGACTGGGAACTGAGAACTGGAGTCCTAATCCTGGCTCTGGATCCCAGCTCCAGTAGGTCACATAAGGCTGGCACCCTTCCTTCAATCTGTTTTTATGAAACACAAAGCACCGGGAGACCCTGGTGCTTGCAGAAGCCTTTGCAACAAAGAGAAGAACAACAGTAATAAAAAAAATTGTCTTTTCTCTTTACCTTCCTTATAAAAGCTGGGTTAGCACAATTTTCCCTTATATAAGGGACAGTGAGACTCTCTGGCAGATGATGCTTATGCAGAGCTCAGAACCAGGAGGTCACTGAAGGCAATGATAAGGTTTGCTCTAATCCTCAGGCTCTTACAAATGCAAGCCTGAGTGATGGATTATCAGCCCCAGCTATGGCATTCCTGGGGTAATACAGCCTCACAGAAATAATTTCCCCAAATAAAGTTTTTTTATGTGTATCTGTGTATGTATGTTTAATCAGGAGGATCAGGATGGTTTCAAAGCCACATCACAGAAGAGATACAGTTTATTTTAACTGAGGAACTGCCCATGTATTATGTGGATCAAAACTCAACTCAATCCAAAGGCTGGATCTCTTGAATCTAGAGTATCCCTCTGTCCGTCCATCCATCCATCCATCCATCCATCCATCCATCCATCCATCCATCCATCACTTCCTTCCTCCTTTCAGTCAGTGCCAGGATCCTTTATCCTTGGTACTGATGCTGAATTTGGTAGGCTCTAAGTCATGTCTCCCTCCTCCCCCATTATTTTTGGTTTTCAATGTGCTGCACACTTTGTTTTTTGAGGCTGGGGGCCATGGGGGGTGATGCAGGCCATGCCAGGCAGAGGTGCAGTGGGCTGTGCAGCGCTTTGAGCAGGGCTGCGCACACCTCTGAAACACTACCTTGGGTTTTCTTATTCCTTGGCATGTTCTGAATCAATTATTCAGCATGGCAGCTTTGCCTGGTGCCAAAGCTGAGGTGCCAAGCAAGGTCTGCTCAGCATCCAAAATTTACATCCCAGATGCAAACAGCTCAGCAGTTCCCATCAGCCGTGGCAGTGTTTCCGGGCCGCCCGTGAGATCTCAGTGCCAACCCACATCCCACCAGCCCTATTTCTAGGCTCTCGCCCTGCTTGTGCCACCATCCCTATCCCGTCTCCATGCTCAGAAGGAGGGCAGTGTCCTCTCCCACAGGTCAGAACGGACCCCCCCATGCACTGTGGGATGTTGCTCTCTTTTTCCTTGGAATAAGAAAGCTGGAGCATGGAAGAGATTTTTCCCTGCAGTCTGACCTGCAAACACTTAGCAAAGTCAACAGCTTTGCTCTCTTATCCCTTCCAGAATTACAAAAACTTAAGACTAGAGCAGCATGTGTAACAGATTTCAGCTCTGTTCCACAGCCTTATCCCAAAACAAGTCTTTGCCTTTTAATTTTACCATTTGCTTCTGAGCCTTACATGATGCTGTTGGTTTTCCTTTGTTTTTAAACAAGGCAAACACAGCAGATAAAAACACTGAGCCGCTTCTCAAACATGAACCATGCAGATACAGAGCACTGGGACACGTCCATGAGAAACTCTCTTCTGTTCAACAAACAGCCTGCAAGACAAAATAAACCACCAGAGCATCCCGTGATCAGGACCACATTATGTGAATCCAGTGTTTTGATCTTTTCTGTGGCAGGATTTAAGGCTCCCAGGCTGTGAGCTCTCAGGCTTTTTCCTGTTGCCCAGATCCTGGAATCTTTACTTCTTTTT
>VXBL01008797.1:137083-150105 GCA_013400195.1 Aramus guarauna
TTTTTTTTTTTTTTAAGAAGCTTTTTAGCCCTCACATTTGGGCAGAAAAGCTTAAAAGTCTTAACATATAAGTTTTCTAATCTTTAAGCCAACCTTGCAATCTGGGAGAGAACCTCATTTTTAAATGAGAGAACTCATTTTTAAGTCATGACTTTTAAAATATCAGTAATGTTGTTAATCACTCGTATTAATATCACCATCCAACAGCAAGTTTAATGAGGATGGCAATGAGCTGCTCACTGTCCGCAATCCACAAATCACAACCATAGCAGGTCTTTCCTTCAGCCTTATGATGATACCATAAAACGCCTTAACGCCTTAAGAGAAGTTGGTAGCAGCTCACATCTCTGCTGCTTAATGTCAGAAGTCATGACTTTTTGATCTCTGGAGTTCTAAGTCTTGACCCAAGACTTGGATCAGGTATGACATAAATAACAGGCATTCAGAATATGGCCTGATGCTCTTAAGACCTAATCATAGAATTATAGAATCCTAGAATAGTTTGAGTTGGAAGACACCTTTAAAGGTCATCTAGTCCAACCCTCCTGCAATGGGCAGGGACCCCCTCCACTAGACCAGGTTGCCCAAAGCCCCATCCAGCCTGGCCTTGAACACCCCCAGGGATGGGGTATCCACAGCTTCTCTGGGCAACCTGTGCCAGTGCCTCATCACCCTCATTGTAAAAATTTCTTCCTTATATCTAGTCTGAATCTCTCCTTTTTCAGTTTAAACCTATTACCACTTGTCCTATCCTTTTTAAAAATTATTATTTTTTTATTATTATTTTAAGGGCTTGGGGATATTTGTGACTGCTTGACTACTACTAAATGATTATTTCTGCTGGTCCCAGGGTGCAATAGCTTGAGTAGTGCCTGTGCTTGTTCCCATCCCTGGAGATCATACCCTGAGCCCGGAACAGAAAACCTTGTCAAATCAGGCTGCAAAACACAAGGTTTCCCTGTGTAGCAGCCCAGGTTGGTTTCCCCTCTCCTTTCCATGGGTGTCGGTAGTGCTTCAGGAAGGTTAGATATCAGCTAAACAATGTCTGGGCAGTTTGAAACATTTCAAATTATTAATTTCCAGCATCTCTGTCCCCCTCCTTCCCTGATGGAAAAGTGAACCTTAAACCACTACGTTTCTTTGCAAAACTTGTCATGAAAAATTCATCCTGTTTTCTAGCTGCCTATAAAAGCACTGGAAGAAAATCGGTGTTTCTCCTATTGCTATTGCTATACGAAGCATAGCTGTTTGCTGACAGCTTCTTCAAATGGAGGGAAATGTCTAGTTTTCTTTAGTCAGGAGACAGCTCCAGGACTCTCCATTTATAGGATTATCTGCTTAAAACTTTGTAAGAGGGAACCCAGAGAATTTCCCGGTAGTCTTATTTTGGTTTTTCCTAAGTGGGAAGTGCACAAGTCCCACATTCTCTATTAATCATCTGAGGAACCACAAGAGAAAGAAAAAAATTTAACATGAGTTCCTCTTCCCTCACAAGCTGGCTGAAGGTGGTTGTGGTCACAGAGGGCAGTGAAAAAGAAGGAAAAATGACACAGCAAGGTGTTTTAATAGAAATCCCAAACCAAGAGCTTGTTTCTAAAGTCTGTGGGGTTAGGTTCACAGGCAGACCCTTCACCCAACGGTGAAACCACAACACTGGATGTACTTAGTACTGCCCTGTTATGGAGGTTAAAAATAGTGAGAGATGGATGTCTCATTGCTCCTCATGGGGCAGGGGGAGATCATTCCTCTGGGTGCATGTGGAGGGATGGAGGGATGGAAGGATGGAGAGGTGGAAGGGTGGAGGGGGAGGTACATACCCTTGCTCCCAAATGTCATCCTAACAGGGCACCCACACCCCATAGTGACCTGTCCCACTGCTCTCCCTTCTCACCTTTCTCACCTCAAAATTCACATCTCTTAACCCTCCTGCCCACAAACCTTTCCCATTTCATATCTTCCCCAGTCTGAGTCTGTCCTGTCCAAGCCCACTCCCTGCAGTTGCTGCACCCTCCTTTGCCCCCCTAGATCATTTCCCATTTTCCCCACAACCAGAGCAAATTAAAAATGTGCTCGGGCAAGAGGGGAGAGGAAGACGGGGCAGGGCGATGGGGGCAGGGAAACAGACACATGGCCTCATGCTTGCACTTTGAAAAATGCAAAACTTCCCTACCCCAGACGTCAATGGAAATATCATTAGCGCTGGACACTAACGAAGGTGATCTCCTTGCCTCGGATGAAAGCGAACCGGGGTGGCAGGAGGAGTGACCCATGCTGTTTGCAGAAGGGACACCCTGTACCCGCGGCTCAGATGGGGCACGCTGCACACTCATTTGAAGTGCCTGCGCTTGAGTGACCTACATACTGAGCAAATGTGACGCTGCACTGCCGAATCAATACCTGTCAGGTCACATTACCTGTTATTGATGTACATGGTTGTTAATCCCAACGTACTGTATTTGCAGGACTTCCTGGTCTCCCCAGGGCTGTCTGGGATGAAGTTTTGCTTCGCTGAAACTTCTTTAAGGGAGAGAAGTTTCAAGGAGGAGAGGTCTTTGTGCATGGGACCAAATATGTAGCTTCTTGCTACTGGCCTGCTCTTGAGGTCTCCTGGCTCCCCCAAAGGCAAGTTTTAGGAGATGACTTAAAATCTGTTTTACAGGCCATGGATCCTGATTTAGCCATGTAATATGAACACTTAACTGAGGGGAACAACTGTAAGCGTGGTCACCATGGCCTCTCCTTGTAGCCCATGCAAGGCAAGAAACCCCTCTGCAAGAGGCTGAGCTCAAGGCTGTGAATCACTGTGTCTCCTCCACAGCCATCGATGTTGACCAGGATGCTCTGCTCCTTATGGAGATGCTCACAGCAAGGTGGGATGGACCTCTGCCTGCAGAGAGGAACTGTGACACCAGCATGTGGGAGGACTGGGGGGTGAGGAGGCAAGGGACAGTGATCAGAGTCATGCTGTTAGTGTCATCTGGTGCTGTGGGCTGTGCTGAGCTGGTTCCCCCTGATCAAGGGACTTTCCTTCTGCTCTCACATCCCACATGATGTTCACTTGTCACTCCTCAGGTAGGATCCAAGCACACAACCCCACACTGCAGCCTTCGCTACCCCAAAGCCCCCCTCCTCTTGCCCTCCCTGGCAGGGAGCAGGGCCATCCTTGCAGGCTGCACCATAGCTCAGGGGCTTTGGCAGCTGGACACCACGGCCCAGAAGCTTGCTCTGTAGCTAAGCAGTGTTTGTTGCCAGGCTAATACAAGCCCCAGTAAGACTGATTTGACATTGGCTTGAGGTCCTGACAAGGAGGAGAGTGTGTTTGTGTGCATGGGGTGCATTTTCTGCTGTGCCCTTGTGTGCCCAGCACTTCCCATGCCCGGGGTTTGCCCTTTAATCTTCAGCCATGCAAAGTTCTCCTTGACACCAGTGGGAGTTTTGCAGGGCAGGTCTTTATTTTACCTTTATTTTGTAGCAGACCTGGGTCTTCTTCACCTCTCGATGAGGGAAAGGAGACAGACCCTGCAGGTGGGAGACTCTGCCCCAGTGGTTAAGGCCCTGGCCAGGTTCCTCTTGCAGCTGGCTTGAAAGAGCCCCCAGTCACCATCTGCTCCCAGGAACAAAACTGTTGTGGTTTCGAAACACAGGCACTGACATTAAAAAGGCACACACAGAAGAATCCCACCCAAACAACTTCATAAAAAGAAGTGGCAGCGACAGCCTTGCTAAACACGCTGCCAAACTCAGGCTGATTAATATTGTTGAGTTTAATTGGATGCCACTACTTTAACCCAACAGTCTTGTTTTGGTTTGGGCAATAGCTCTTCATGTAAAGTTTGTTCGTAGCAGGACTCATAGGAGTCACGTTGGGAGTGCAGGAGTCAAGGGAAGAGAGCAGGTGACACTGGAAATCAGATGGTGGGAAGATTTTGGTGACTTGTAGCCAGTGTATTTCTGTGTGTAAAACCCAGCCACAACCTGGATGGACTCCAGATGGCTTGCCTGTGTGTCACAAGCCCTGCAGTGTGTCTGCTTAAGGAAGTCAGGTTTCATTTGGATAATAAAGAGCCTGTGCTTCTAGCACAGGAAGAGCTGGATTTAATCTCCCTGGCTGCTGTAAAGTGGCCAACACGTGCGGCTGGGGTGCCTCAGATGAACCAGATCCACTTTCTACTCAAAGGAAGCTGAAGGGAAGAGTTCACTGAAATACTCCTATTGAAATGCTCCCCTTCCTTGCTGAGCTTTCTGCTCAGGGCTCTGATCCAGAGCAGCTGTGTGCCGAGCACCTCCGACTGCTACAGGGCATCGTGATTCTGCTTGTGTGCCCTGGAAAAGTCTGTTAGCTGGGATATATATTTAGATCGTGTCCATAAAGCCATTAGAATGCTACTTTGCATGTGAACTGCTGCCAGATCAGAGGAGCAGAGCCCAAAGCGTTGGCCGCGGGTGGTGGTGAAGCCAGGCTGAGGCTGTGCGAGGAGCAATGGGAGCCACCAACACATGATAGGTCTGGGTTCAGAGACAGGAATCAAAGAAATCCCTTTAGCTGGCTTTTCTGCTTTAATTCATTCATTCTGAGCAGCAGGGATGGAGAAGGAACAAGGGACAGTCATTTGGGCTCTGCAGAAAGCTCAGACGGGAGGTGTTTGTCCCTCTGTCCAGCAGTTGTGCCAGCAATGCCAGGAGGAGTCATACCAAGGGCTCCTATCTGCACAGTACTGCTCCATCCATCACCAGGCAGGGGGAATGTGAAAGCTTTCTATAACTGTACGATGCTAAAAACACCAAAGGGAAGGCAGGATGGGGTTAGAGTGATTCCAGGGGAGTTCCCTGTGTGCAAGAGGGGAAATTAAAGCAAAAAATTGAATTAGAAACTCAAGGGAATCTTCCAAATGGTAAAAGCTGTTAGAACAATTTCTATTGCACCATGAGAAGGCTTTCCCCTCCTCCACATCTCCAAAAGCATCGGGCAGGCTGTGTGGATGTGCTTGTGTGTGTGAGAACCACATTGCACACTTGCCCTCCAGAGTTTGTCTTGTCATATTTAAAATGGGCAAAGCTCCAGTCTTTAAAGTCTGAACAAACCCTAGAGTGCGATGCTGATGTGATACCTGAGTTAGGAGAGAACCAACCCTCCAGGTCCCTCCTCTGTCCTCCTGGCCATGGGACAGGGGTGTCTACTCCCCCCAAAAGCAGAAGCAGCTTGGAGTGGGCACTGCCAGACAGCAACACCCACGTCAGGAGGACACTTTGGTGAAAAGCCAGGTCTGACCTGGGGGATCAGGAGCTTTCTCTGCAGCTGTGATGGGAGGAGTTTGGGGGAAAACACCATTTCATTCCAGCTCTGTACTAAAACAATTCAGGTTCTTCATTAAAAGTCCTGCCAAGTATATGCTACTGACAGATGAAGAGGTAAAAATGCAACAGCCAGGTCCTCTTGACCTCTGGAGAAATTCCTGTTCTGTGTTGCTGCTACAGGTCATGTTTTGTCTTTACAAGCAGACCCTTTCTGTTTCAGATGGGGCTCATCCAAGTACTGACAGCTGTGGGTCACTTCAGGTTTACAGCTGCACTTGCCTCTGAAGCATTTTTCTATATGGAGTAACTTATATTGTGGGGTTTGGGGAGCCCAAAACCAGTGCTGAGGACAAGAAGAGAGGAATATAGTTACTCAGAGGTTGTTTTATCTTGTGGAAGTCTGAAACTCAGTGGAGGAGAAGCAGCTCAGCAGCTTGAACCTAGAGAGCTTGACAAGGCTAAATTGGCTGAGGATGTGTCCCGTTGGGTGTCCTAGTGCTCTAGAAACCCTCTTTAAGCCACAGTTAACCAAGCAAGCACCAATGCCTGACTCTGCTCCTTGTACTGACACCATTCCCCAGATCTCAAACAAGCAACTTCTCCCCAAGGCCTGATCCAAGCCTCCTGAAGTCACTCCAAACCTCCCACTCTGCCCTATCCAGTTGGCTTCAGCCCAGATGTTCCCACTCCATCCAGGTGCATTAATGTGTTAGGCATCTGGGAGACCTCCCTCCTGCAGGTCAAGGTAGCAGGACGAAGTGAAGCCCGTCATGCCCTGCTAGCTCCTGGATATTTCACAGGAGTCTTGCCATGTATCTCAGGGGTCAAGGTGCCAGCAGGAGCAACATGGTGCTCATCTCCTGCTGGGTTATGGCAGCACTTTGCACATTCCCCATGATGGCTCTGGACACATGCCTGGCCCCTCACCACCTCCGAGCAGCATCCAGAAGAGGTGCAGAAGCCCATGCCTGCCTGAAATAATTTACATGGAGGTTGAATATGTATTGCAACTTCATTTTAATTTGGTTACACTCAGGCTTACCTCCAGGATGAGGCCAGATATCACCCCTGTGGGCTGGGGGACAGAGACTCCTTTCCTGCAAGGGAAGGAAGGAAGGAGTTATCCAAACCCACATATGTGCTGCATCCCAAATCTCCTCCCTCCTTCCCTTGCATTTTAATACTCCCCTTGGTTCAGGGAAATACTCATCTGTCACTGATGGTCCCTATCACAGGGAACATGGAGGGCAAGGCAGTGCTTAGGGGATGCTTTGACACCGAGGCAGAAGTCACGACAGCAAGCTAGGACAGTGCTTCACTTAATCCCCAGCTTTTGGCTAAGGCCAGGCTGTGTTGGGAGGTCACCTGCAGTCAGGACTCCCTGTGAACAGCCTTTGCCTGAGCCTGCGAGAGCACACAGGGTTGTTTGCGTGCTGCGGGGTGCAATTTGTACCTTGGCTGTAGGACAGGCTCTGGGCAGTATTAGGAAGACATCCCAAGCAAGGAAAACAGACCCATTTCAGGGAAATACTCACAGAGTGCCCTCAGGAACAAAAATCCTCATCAAATTCCCTTTGGTAATTCCTGGGGAACAAGTCACTTTAACCCTGGGGCCCAAAGACATTCTGGGATGATGTTAACCCTGGTGTGACTCATAGGCAGACCTTGAAACCTGTGGATATTATTCCTGGCATCCACCAACAAGCCTCAGTGTGATTTTTAAATAATATCTGGCTCCAGGATTCATTACTAAAGGATTTTTTGGGAAGGGGACCAGTTTTATTTGTTGGTGTTTTTCCTGAAGTTTCTTGCTGCCCATATTCCAGCCAGTCACTGTACACCCCCATCTGCAAAACAACTGTACAAGGTGCATTTGCAGGGGCATTCCTCCAAAATTCCATATCAAAAGGTGGATAAACCATCCCTCTATCCCTCTTCATTGATCCAAGGGAAGCTGAGATCCACATGCCAGTCGCTGGCCATGCCACCTTCATCCCCGGGCAGGAGGGGAGCCTGGGCTTTGGTGCTTGCCCACCTCATGCTGGGTGGCACCACAACAGCTTAGGTGTGCTTATACTTTATGTATATACACACACACACACATATATACGTAGCACATACTTGCCAATATTGTGAAAAGTATACCGACATTGGCAGTGAGACTGCACATCACACATAACACTATATAGTCTAAGCCTTAATACACATCACATACATATCTATTTACTTAAGGTGAATTCACAGGGGGAGAGAGAGAGGAAAATTTGGTCCAGAGATGGACAAAATCCAGTCAAAACCTGCGAGTAGCCAGAAAAAGCAGAGGGAAAGAACAAGCCTGCCCAAACCTTCTTCCATTGCACCGCTCACTAAACTTTCATTTTAAGTATTGCCTTCATGCTCAACACCGCACTTTAACAAAATGCTTCTGTGAGTTAGGACGAAGGCTCAAAATTTCCTTTGATGGTTACAGGAGCAGGCAGAGGAGAAAAAGCCTTTTAGAGAAGCCGGGACGGAGGTATCTGGGTTGCGAGGGAGCGTGTTTGTGCATCTGCAGATGCTGGATGAGGCTGTGGAAGTGCCGGCTCAGGTCAGTTAAGGTCACTTCAGCTCCGATCAGCACCTCTGACTTGCAGCTGAGCTCCAGAAGCCCAAGGCACTAGTGCCGCTCTCCTGGCAGTGCTCAGAAGAGAAATCTCGGTTGGAGCTGGACCCGGGGAGCAAACCTCCACGTGAGCATTTTCCTCGTGGCTCTGAAATGAAAGGAGAAAGCAAAACACCCCAGGCTGGAGGACACCAACAAGAGCCTTGCCTTGGGCCAAGGACCAGAAGAGGCCTCACCCACATGGAAGATGTTACCCAAATAATGAGTGTACGGGAAGCCAAAGGTCACTCTTTTTTTCCTTCCAGAGCAACCTTTTACTCCTCTGGATGGTAACCGAAGATGTGGTGAGGGCTGTGCGAGGTCTCTGCTCTGCCACAGACCATCTGTGTGAATGCAACAAAGGTATTTATTTAGCTTTTCTACACTTCAATCTCCCTGTCTATAAATCAGAAAAGAAATAGCACATCCCTGTGCCGTTAGGTTGTTGTGAGGATAAAAGGGTTAAAACGCAGGCTGTCTTAAAGAGACCTTTATAAAGTACGGTGGAAAAGGGCAGAGAATGATTTCCTCCCCCCAGGACCTTGCCAAAGTTTGAGGTTTTGATTGGGGCACCTCAAATTCAGGCTGGACCTTGCTCTGTTGAGGGTGTGGGTGGTGGAGACTCAGGTCCTATTGGTAGGAGCTCCCCAGCCCAGGGCTGAGCCCCTCCGACACGATGCTCAGCAGGCAGAGAGCATGGCAGCCGCCCGTCTCTGGAGGTGCCTCCCAGATGGGGACCAGCAGTGAGACAAACATGTTGCCTTTGTCCTTGGGAATCTCATGGCCAAAGCCAGGAAATTTTGTGTCCTGCTGTAACCAGAGTCACGGCTGGGTTATACTACCCTAAAAGATCTGCTCATCAACCCCAGCCTTCATGGGGTGAAAAAAGACAACCTCAAGGCCCTGTTCATTTCCTGCATTTCCCTCTCTTTTAGATAAATCACAAGGATGCTCTGGATTTCAAACCCTGTAGGCTTCCGGGATTCTCATCAAGGGGTCTGGAGGCAGAGCTGTCTCTCATTAGCAAGGCTGTTTGCATAAAAATAGGAGCATTGGGTCTGATTCCTGAATCTGGGAGCTGCTCTCATGAATATCTGAACACCTTCAACCCCCATCAGGGCACTGGGTCTCTCTGGGGGTTAAGCCCTCCAAGCTCCTTGCAACTCTGTACAGGCATTTTGGGTGGGGAAGGGGGAGACTGTATCGGAAAGAAGCAGCGGGGCAATTGTAAGAGGCAGGAGGTAATGACCCATGTTGGGAAGCAGCCAAGAGAACAGAAATAGCATATGGAAAAGGCTCTTTGAATGCAATGTATGTTGCTGATTCTTAGAAATAATCAGCAACACCTCTTTACATGCTGCATTTTTTAGCACAAATTGAGAATAAAACATCCTCTCTGCTGAGACAGCAGAGTCCACATTTCCTTTCCTCCACAGACAGCTTCCATCCGTGTTACAGGTATGTTGTATGATATTGTCTCACTTCCTTTGCTGTGGATAAATGCCATGATCCTCTTTTCAGCAGCAGGGAAACTGAGGAAGAGACAGTTCAACTACCTTGCCCTTGGCCATAGACCTTGTCAATGGCAGAGCTGAGATGAAAGCTCAGGAGCTACATGTACTGCTTCAGTTTTATTCCTGTGCTATGTCAGAAATTATTATCTCTCACTTTGATGCATCCAGATTTTCTTGACATAAATTGCTGAAATCGCTGAGAGAGGCATTTATTTCAAAGTTCAGCACATTATACGTAGGGAGAGAGAAGTTGAGTAACTGGAAAAATCAACTTGGAGTTGCATCACCGGGAGCCAGAATGTTTGTTTAGTCCTTTGTGAGATGAAGCAAGCTCTAGTTTGGCCTCATCCAGGCATGATTAGTCAAGAGATAAGGAAGGGTTTCTGGACGGGTCCCTGATACTGAGCAATTTGAGACATGGATATATTTTGTAAAGCAGGAGGAGGGGGAGAATACTAGTCTCTACCCCATATGACCTAGCAGACAGTCATATTGGCTCTGAGACATAACTTTCAAAATGACCAGTCCCTCCCACAAGCTGTGTTGCTCCATTTCCCCCAATTCCCATCCTTCCCCCACCTATGATTGCAGTAAATTATAAAAGGAGGGACTTTGCAATAAAAACCTAGTCCAAAAGGATCAAAGGCAACTTTTATCTCCCATTTTCTTTGGGGTCCAAAACTCACAAGAGCACAGCTGCTGGACTGAGGTTGCAGCTGTATTGCTCCCAGATGATAAAATAACCGCGGCTTCCAGGTCCTTTCTGTTAGCTTAAGCTGAAGATGCCCACCTCCCTCCAACTCAAGCAAGGCTGTTCACTAAACTGTCCATATACCATCCCTGTCCCCTGACCCAGCACAGGATGATGCAGGAGAGCAAACTACAAGGATTAACTCCAAGACTTGTGATTTTTGCCTGCTGTCCCTCAGTGACAGCTGACCTTGCTGGTATTTTTTACTTCATTTCATTTCAAATCTCGCATCGTGTCACCCAATGCATTCTGCACTAGCCTGGGCAAATCTTGGTTGGCCTTTAAATCACTTTTGGCCTTTAAAGACCTGCAGTGTAAATGGGAGAGTGAAAATCCTGCTGTGAGGTCTGGAGGGACTTTTCTTCAAAAGATGGGATTTTGCTAGTGTCTAAGAATTTAACTTCTTACCCACCCCATATCTAGCCTGAGCCTTGTTCATGTTTGCCAAAGAGATTTCCTCTGGATGCATTTACAGGTGAGCAGTCATAACTAGCAAGGCCTGAGCAACCCTACTCAAAAATCTACAGGGTTTGGATTTAAATTCATCTCAGAAAAACACAGTGAAAGAAAAGAGTTACCACCTGTCATCTCTTTGGGGGTAAAAACCAGAAGGGACAGAGTTTTGTCTTCCAGGAGCAATCACAAGTGGGAAGTGCTGCTCAGGACTATTTAGCCTTTTTCAGCCTGCAGCCTTGGCTGGGGATATCCGTGGACTTGGCAGCGCAGCTGAAACCACGCGCAGAAGGAGTCCAAGAAGAGAAGCAATTAAAAACCAAGTGATCCTGTGCATGGTTGCTGGAGGCTGGTTTCCTCTGGCTCCGTGCATCGTGGCTGAGCTGTAACACCAGTGCCCACCCTCCTGCCCTTGTACTTCTCCCAAATCCTCATCATCCTCATTACCCCAGCCACTCTGTCTCTGTGCCTTTGAAGGCTGATGATTGCACAGGCTCCATGTCCTAAGGAAATCAAGATAAAAGCAATTCAAGTCTCAGAGAAAGCCTGACATTTAAGAAAGAAAGAAAGAAGTGCAGATCAGATTGGCTAAAATCCACCATTCCTTCAAACTCTTTCAGCTATTTCTAGCATTGCACTTTCCTGCTCTGAAATGTGGCTTTAGAGCCAAGAATTTCCCTCCTTGTCTTAGGTCTGGACATCAGGTTTTGGGTTTCAAGGTATGATGAAACTGCTACTAGATATCCAACCACCGCCCTGGGGTAGCAAATGAGCATTAGTTTGAAACCCGGCCTGTTGCTGGCAATCCTTCCCCACAAATATACCCCCTGTTTGGGAGCTCAAGTTAAAAAGAGGCCTGGAAGATTCCAGAGCAACAAGGCTTCGGCTTCTTGGCTCTGATGTAAGCAAAACCAGCTCATTTTATTTTGCCCAGCTTCTTATCACTTGTTTAAATATGCACATTTGAGATGGGGAAGGGAAATGCCTTGCCTTCCCGGAAAAGTTGTTGCACTGACTTCCTCCTCCTTCCTTGCATCGCTGATGTTTCTTAGCAGCAATCCCCTCCCACAACAGAGCAGAGATGCTGGTGGCTCCAGTCACTTTGCTTTTAGCAAAAAGCAGGGTTTTGTGGATGGGCAAAGGGCTGACGTTGTTTTGAGGTTGTTCCCTCTTAGGCACAGGCACCTTTTTCTTGTGCAGCACCTTGCACGGTGGCAGTCCGTGAAGGGAGTTAATCTTCATTAGCCTCATACAAATAAAAAAGAAACGTGAATTCAAAGGGCAATAAACATTGCAGTGAACTTGCTCTGAGCTTCTGAGGTGGTTGGTTTGGCCTCAGTGTGACATAGCTCGCTGCCTAAGGGAAGGCTGCAGGGACTGAAATCACAGCTCCTGGCTGGCTCCAGCACCCGCCAGTCCCACCTCCCAGCTCTCTTCTTGCTGGACCATCACCTCCACCTCAGCTTCCAGGACACGTGAGGCACCTCCAGGCTCTACCTGGTCCCAAAACTTACCTTCCAGGTGAAAGGGTGATCCAGGCAACTAAAAAAATTTCATTATTTCTAAATTAATTAATTAACTAACCTATCAATCAGTTAAACACTAATATTACCCCCGCATGCAGTGAGGGGAACTGACTCTATGTGAATGGAGATCATTCAATCAGGACAAGGGATTTTTTATGAAAAGTGTGATTTGTTTCTCCTCCTGACCTTGGGAGACCTTTACCTACATTTATTTCTCAGACCTGAATTAGCACCATAATAACACAGGGCTGGAAAATTATACTTAAACCTCCCAGCTATTTCTGGGTTACAGAGGCTCTTTCTTTTTGTCAGTCTAACCTAGTTTTCCAGTGGAACATTCCCAGCCTCTACAAAGAGACATCCCAGTTTTCCTCCCTATGTAATTATATAAAGTCTGGCCTATATTCGTGCCCTTTTGCTCAGTCACCTTTAATGTCAGCGAGGGATGCTGCTCCCTTTGGAGAGATAAAGAGCAGGAGGAAGGATTGACACTTCACCCCTGCTTCTGCCCTAGAAATGGTCTGGAAAAAAGTCATCACCACAGACTTTGAAGGCTCTTATTAGTGAGTAGTTGGCTGTGATTCACTTGCCAAAGTCAAACTACGTCCCACCACTACAAGGGTCCCATGGCTGTAAATGTAGAGGAACCATCACCGCTCCATGGGGTGGGGTTAAGATCTGGAGAAAGTCCTTGGGAGAGAAAGTGGTGCTGTTGGCATAGGATGGGTTTTTCTCTCCATTGTGCAGACAGGGATGGGGTTGATAAGTAAAGTTAAAAATCTTATCAAGGTGATGATTTGTTCCCTACCTTTACAGGCTGATTGGCTTAAAAAAAAAAAAAA